>WOGN01001552.1:0-18951 GCA_015342105.1 Leptinotarsa texana
TGTCTTAACGATAGGTGTCATTTTACGTTTCTGAGCCTTAAATGTTATTTCACCACATATATAGCAAAAGCTATCGACAGAATTCACACACTTTCGAGGCATTTCAGATCAGCACTTAAATTAATTTAAAAATCAACTTCACACGATAATTTCAATAGCAACCACGTGCGTACAATTGACAAACTCACATAGGTTATGTTTACTACTTAAGAACAGCTGATGAGAGGGGTGTTATGTAAACAAACATGTGTACCAACTGTTGGTGATGAAATATTTCATTTGTTGAAAACTCAATATACATATATATAATATAATGATACTATATCTTGAAAACAAGAGCTAATATATAATTTTTATGGTCACTTTCGGTTTTAACACGTGGAAATACATTAAAATCATCTAATTTCAACCCCGAAACAAAAACTTTGTTGTGTTGTGTAATTGGTGTTGTTTCTGAAAAACTGTCATCGCCTAACAAAAGTTTATTTTTGGATAAGTGTGTCATTGTATAATACTGTTGTAAATCATGCCCCAAAGAAAATAACGCCGGCTGCCGCTGGTAGACATATACCAGGAGTGACGTGGATAAGAGCGCGCGAGTGCACGATGATTCCCCGCCACTCGAGAAGCAGCGAAAATAATGGTACCGACTTCAATAGAACTTCGGAGAAATTTCGACAACATTCGATTACGATATTTAAAGGCTAGCCACGAGGATATTGAGACAGTCAAGTGGACGTTACCGTGAGGTACGCGAAGTAATCTAGTAAGGCGATAGACATTTGTTATATTTAAAGTGAAATAATATTACGTTCGATTATTCAGTGTAGTCAATTATTGGTGAACACACGGGGAAAACGTAACAATACTAAATAAAATATGAAAAGAAATTAAAAAGAAGTCATGTCCCATTTGCTACCCTAATTGAAACTAATCATAGACTGCGCGGTTACCGAAAGTTATTGTCACGTCACGAGATATGTGCAATTGTCGGTACAGCGTCCGAACTATCAAAAAGCGAAGTATTCAACTCTACTTACATTCTTATGTTATAATAAGGAAGGTGGATATATATTTCCTGAATAGTAATCAAAAACATATTTTTCGATTAAAAAATGCAACAACTAACAACTATAGGAATGTAGGCTTTCACAGCTGGTGCCAATATTTTGATTAATTTCCGGGTTTTGCCGTGGTCTTCTTTGGTTACAATCTCCAAACGTTTCAACTGCAACTACGGCAGTCATCTTCAGTGGCGTAGTCGAAGTACTCTTCTTGAAGTACTCTGAAACTAAGCTTTCATCTCTCATTTCTGCTCTATCCTTTATAGTGCTCACTTTTGGCGAGTTCGTGCATACTTCCCGCGCGATTTGGATGTCTTGGCTTCGTTTTGTCGTTTTTCAATGTTGTGTGCCAGATCTTTGGTAGACATGTTCTCTCTTTATTTCTGTTGAAAGATATGTCACACGCTGACATATGACAAATTTGCCAAACACCACTTTCTACTTTGTATAAATGTGACAGTTCTGCATCATCTTTATAGGTTTTGCATAGATATCTGGTTTGGCAATCTCTTTACTTATTGTTACACTTCATTTCAGTGACATTGTGGACATTTTTCTTTTACGGAGCTTTTCAAAAACCCACAAGTTGAATCATAAGTAGTGGGTGTATTACCTCTTTCGCCACCCTCGACAATAATCTTTTGCACAAAACCTTAACCCTCGATTGTTTGTCTCCTCTACGTATTGTCAGAATACACTTGCATCATCATCATCCCGACCCTTTTCTGTTTCCGTTCAAGCATTGACTGGACCCTTACTTATTTTTTCATTATCACAATAGGAAGATTAATTTTCCAGGCGAGTAGCATCCATCTCTCTCTTTATATTTAGTGAGCACAAAGGGCGGTGTTGCCATTAAAATAGAAATCCGGTAGCAAAATTTAATTTCCAATAATTTGTTAGGTTAAAACGTGCAAGTCTGCCTTTGTAGACTTTTATTTTTAGAATGTTGAATTTCTACTTTTGCGAAAATTGTGTTACTCAAAAACAAGTTCAAAGATCTGTCCAATTCACAAATTATTGAAATAGTAAAATAGCTTGATATTTATCAGACTGAATTCAAATGGGCATCAACTGAACCAATTAGAAGGTTTGCTTTTGAAAGGAGAATTACCCAGGTACGGGCTGTAATGATCTGTTCTGTTGAAATTTGATAAGAATTACTGTTTTGAGGCGTATGTTATACCTTGGTAGTGCCGGTGGGACATCAGTAACCTCTCCTTTCCCAAACCACCCCTCTTGGTTTGATCTTTCCTCCGATTTCCTACTGGATATTATTCTTTCATGTGAATTTGCCTTCAATTTGCTCTACATATCCTATCCAATATGTGCCAATTCATTTACCAGGCCAGCGACTGCTGTTGAAAGAAAAAACAGATTTTCAACAGATATATACTTATTTTTCCTCCGTCTTCCTCTGCCTTTACTCAGTTTTCCTTCGTCTTCTTCCGCCTTTCTTTCGCCCTTCCTCAACTCCGTCTATTTTATTTGAAGATCTGGTTGAAATGAAGCTAGTTTGCCGAATAACATCATGATAATTTCACAATTGCGATAAAATTATGAATCCGATAAGTTTCAAATAGTTTGCATTCACCACTAGAAATGTAGGAATGGCAATAAACACTATAATACAGAAACATGACCCTTCGATAACAGTGCCTTCAGATGATTGACTCTTCTTTAAGGTAGATATATTTATCAATCACTTTATACATGTACACTATTTATATCACTTCAAATGTAATCTTGAAAACTAAAAACATTGAAACTAATTTGTTATACATTACAACTTAAATATTATTATGATCTTGTACAGGAAGGATATATCTATGAACAAAGTTCTTTATAAAATATTTCAAAGATGACATGAGTACTAGCTTAGTTAATATGAAAGGTAGAATTGTAAAATTTATTACATTTAAGGCTGAGGGGAGAAATATGGTGATCATACTGGAATCTTCAAATATTCCTCAACCGAGTAAAATCAGTGTTCAAGAAGATAGTGTTTCGCTGTACAGTTGAATGATTGTAGGCTGTTCGACGTGCTTTGAAGAACGGCTATAGAATAAATGAACGTTGCTTAACATTAATAATACTGGAGTTTTTTTTCCAATAACAAACCGTTATTTTAACAGCATGACACGTGTTTCGATCACCAAGTGATCATCTTCGAGAGGAAGATCAAACTTTTGATCATTTGGTGATCGAAACACGTGAAGTAAAGGTATTGGAAAAAAAATCCAGTAATATTCATTACTACACCAAAGGTTTCAAACAGTGCATCACAAGTTGCTCAACATTGTTGAGAACTTTTGGATGCTTTTTGAATGTTTAAAAATAGCGAAGTGTTGCATGTAGGAATTGCAATCCCTCAAAACGGGATCCCGCATTCCCGCGGAATTCCGCGGCACTTGTTAATCTGCTGAATTCCGCACCTTCAAAACGCGGACCTCGCAACTTTGAAATTTGGGGCTAAAACGTTCACCAGAAAAAAACCATTTCCATCTGGGTTCGGTAAGTATACATGGCTGAGCTACAGCAGAACATTGTATTAGCTTAGCAATTCATCAATATGAGAATTGCCATCAGGAGCAATAACGACGGAATCTGATAAAGATGACAATGATGATGGTATTTCACGAGAATGAAGAGAGCGTGACAGTAAATGTAAATTCACCGCCACTCGATTTTTACATACGACGATCTGTTGAAGAAAGTACGAAAAGTGGTAAAGATTTTAGTCAGTCACCAACCAAAAATACTTCTTCTCACAAAAATATATGAAGGAACAATAAGCCCCTAAAAATAATTGACATTGAAATCAAACTGCCGCACTCGCTGTAATAGCCTTTCAAATATGAACGATTCTACAACTTGAAGAATTGTACCGAGAAAGTGTTAATCTATATTGAATCTGAGATTGAATTGAGCGATTATGAGTAGTTCAAAATTAATTGTCTCATTGCCAACTTGCAGCTTTCAATATTGGGAGATGAAGCACTTTGTAAACGAGAATCAACGCTTATATATTCCACGCGGGATAAATCAATCCCGCGGAATTGGATGAGCTGCGGTATTCCATTAGAACTTTGAATAGTGACATAAAGTCTCTATTAAAACAACCAAACACACAACAATCTATGAAGATTTTTTCTGAAAAATGTATCGCTAATTTATACTCAAGAAATCATTCATGCATGAATAAAGTGAAAATGAGGTTCTACTTGTTAAATGTCATCAGAAGTGAGAATTGTGGATTTCATCTCCTTAACACACCAACTTAATTGATAAAACGCGCTTTTTTGCAACCGGAACACTTTGAAAAGTTCATAACTATTTCAAGACTGAAAAAAATATTTTCATTAGGGAGGTGGATGACCTTTTTGCATTTAAACTATTTCATCATTATTGAAAATATTTGAGGATTGAAAGTCAAATTTTAATTAAATGTGAAGAACAGTTATCTACAAACTCTTTTTCTACATTCATTCAAGGGTTGGTATCTATGAGTAGTTAGTTGAAAATCTGTGAAACCGGCAACCACGCTAAAACCTTTCTTTCCTAGACGTGTTTGTTCGATACATGATAATGGGGTGCCAGACAAGAGTTCTCCTGTCCCAACTACCCATCAAGCGGTCAACTAAAAGAAAAAGCCCGCTTTAGCTTGTGAATTGTTTGTTTCAGAATATTCACCGTGAATTATAATGGCATACATTTTATTTGATGACCTTGCAACCAAGAGATGAGTCTAGTCTTTCGTATGTCTGCTGTTCTGAATGGTTCACGGTTCTTTGTTCAAAACAGTAAATATCGGTTTTGAATTATTAGGTAACTTGATACTTGTTTTTGTGGTATTTCGTCTTTTAGGAAATATGGCTGATTTGATTAGTTCGCAGACCTGTAAAGGTGTCATAAAATGGATAGTTTAATAATGTGATGGATGTAGCCGTTACTACGTGGTAGGAGATCATCGTGAAAAATTTGAAATGAAACTTACTATGTTTTTTCACAACTTGAATATTCCAAATTGAAGACAGGAGGTACTAGATAGGTGGGAGGGAAATGGTAAGGTGAAAGCCAAAGGCCGATTGAAAGTAGTTTTGTAAAAAGGTTTATTGCTATGGAAGTGCAAGATTTTTAAGTAACTACCAGAGTGCACTCTGGTTTTCGTACAAGGTATCTTGTATGGTACACTCTAAGCGAGTGTGTCATGAGAGTTGGTCGGATGCCAATAATTTTATTCAGTATGTATCGACTGGTTTATTGTGGCTCATACCTATTCAAACTTGGCGGCTAAATCAGTTCAGCTTCTTGACGAAGTGAGTTTATTTGAAGAACGATCTTCCATGTGAAATGGTGGAGTGAAACTCTTCCACAAACATTGAATATTCGATTCGATCCCCGGCGAGAAGTATATGCCCTGCTGTTTTATCATCTTCCAAGCAGAGATGGCACGCACTAACTTCTAACAAACTAAGTCTCCCCGTATAATGATTCAGATAACAATGTACACAGGTTTGTTGAACAAAATAGGCCATACAATCTAACAATTGTTTGGTAATATTCTTCCAAGAATGTATAAATATCCTGGAATGGACAAACGGACAAAATCTGATGGCTTTTGCCAGAAACTGAAACACTTCAAGAAGTTCAGGTATCCAGTGCATGTTTGTCAAAATCTACAGCGATGCCGCTTGCAGAGCCCTCCCTTACAAATAAGTTACACATTCCTCCACTTTCTCAGCCAGGAGTCTAGACCAGATGCAATTTGTTCAATCTTCACATTGAGGAACGACTTTTTAGCAGTTCATTATCAAATTGGACGTTGCTTAGTGAAAGCCAAGTGCTGAAATACAGTCACATAGGTCGCGTAATACCTAGGTATATCGTCTATGTTGCAAATGAAATAACTGCTCCCTCTGCCACCAGCTATGCACATCTTTCAGCGTTCTTTGAAGGTTATTGCAGGCTACCCTTCTCCACTTTGTTTTTACCAGGATGACATAATCTTGCAGATCTACTCCTCTTCTATCGTGGACATCGAGCGTACTATTCATTAGGAGTGACCACAAAATGACGCAACTCCTGGTGACCCTTAACTTCATATTGAAGAGTCTTAGTTGCTTTTCTGTTTACGAGCAAGGCGTTGATCTACGATCTAGCCAGTTATGGTATTGTAATAAATCAGAAGCCGGCCCTGACAGTGCTGCACGTGCCGGGCTCGTGGCAACGGTAGAGAAAGCGGTCAGATCAGACGCGAACATTCCTTATACGCCGAAGAAGCGAAACTAAAGTTCGAGAAGAGTTCGACAATGTTCGTTACCGTAACATAAACCGGCCGCCAGCTTCTGTTCGGGTGAGTCTGTATGAAAAAAGCGAGCTGTTAACACATTGTGCAGATAAACGTGTGTAAATAAATTAGTTACGGAAATATTGTAAAAATAAATTAGTTTAAGACAGTTAGTGCTTTAATTCGTTACAGTATATTATATGCCTTTTATAGCCAAGGTAGTGTTTTGCCAAATGCACCTCCGATGTTGAGATATGCTACGCATACCACAATATCTATTGTTAAGGGTTCCTCGCAAGACTAGTTAGTTTCATGCAAATTTATTTTTTGAAGCAAAGCTTACAGCTTACAGTCATCCATTCAACTTCCAGAGCTGTAATAACTCTCAGAAACGTTGTTTTCGATCAAAGACTCTAACGTTTTTTTAGAAGTCCGTCAGGTCGTTTCATCGACCCAATTTAAGCGGTCAAGTGCGAGGTATATCAGATGTACTGTCACAGAGCTTTCTCCAGAATTCCCGTTTTGCGGAAGAAAGGTTTTGGTTTTCTAATTCTCCATCTTTTTATAAAAATTGTGGAAAACTTCCCAAAAATTATTCTTTCCTGAAAATATTTCCCGAGTAGTTCTATAAAGTTTCCGGTTACCTAACTATTTAGCTGATTGACCTTTTTTTTTAGAACTTTTCACGGCTTTTGTTCCAAGAAGAAGAATTTTTTGAGTTCTCATTGGAAAGTTTTCGTGATCGGTGAGAACTTTGAAAGTGTTGACTTTTGAAGGCTCAAAAAGCTGGTCAACCAAAAAACCAACTGTTGAATAATTTTTTCTTTTCATTTAAATACTCTTAATATTTGAAAAACTCTACTAATTTATTATATAAGGGAAATTGTTACGGTTTTGTGTTTGAACGATTATGCATCGGTTGATTGATTTTATTATGATAATTACTGCAGCATGAATAATATCGATATGCACTCAGTCAGATTAGATTGTGTTGGTCCAGTGTTACGTAATTGAAAATTGGAATTATTTGTTGGCATGACGATGTCGCAGTGTAAAAACTAGACAATTTATAGTGATATAATGGTAGATAGCGAATGGGCTTTACAGTCAAATTCTGATGATCTTAGAACACATCTCTCCATTGTTCCTGAAGTTGTGCAAGTTCTAGCTAATTTTGTTTGATTCCATACAATAGGGCTGACAAAATAAATAAATCACGAAAATAACGTCAACTATAAGGCAGACAGATATCATGAGCGTGGGCAGAACATGACCAGTGGACATCATCACTTGGAGATTGGGAAAAATTTAAAAATACTGAACGTAATGCTGATTCTTTTCTTTCCATCGGCAGATAATCTCGATTGCACATTCTGAAGTTTTTTCCTAGATCATTTTGATCTTCAAATTAATTATGTAAGCTCTAGTACCGCATTATTACATTTAAGGTTGTCATAGTTGAAAATTCGACAAACTATCACATTATAAGAGCCACGAAGACACATATTCCACATCTCGCTCAATTTGAACAAGAAGATAGGAAAGGAAAATTCAAAGATTTCGTTTACCGAATAAAACTCATATGAAAATTGCTACTATCGTGAATTCAAATTGTTTGGAAAATAAATGGTTAGATTTTTATTCTTTTTACTGTTTTATAATTGCTATGAATAATTTAATAACAATATAATTTTACTTTTTCGCCTTACACCACAAATTACGAACAAAAGCTAAATGTTTTGTCCGTACCATGACATTTTTAAGCAAAAGTTTTACAACCGTAGGAGAAGAAAATGAAATAAATCAATCAAACCCATCAATTCATTACATTTTACCATTTATCTATATTGTTGTAAATCATGCCCGAAAGAAAATAACGCCGGCTGCCACTGGTAATCATAAACCAAACGTGACGTAGCTAAGAACGCGCGAATGTACGATGATTCCCCACCACTCTAGAAGCAGCGAGAATAATACTGCCGAACTTCGGCAAAATTTCTATGGCATTCGTTTACAATATTTGAAGGCTAGCCACGAGGATATCGAGACAGTCAAGTGGACGTTACAGTGCGCTACGCGAAGTGATATAGTAAGGTGATAGACATTCAAATAATAGGTTTTTGTTTGTTGTATTTAGAGTGAAATAAAGTTTAGTTTGATTATTCAGTCTAGTCAATTACTGGTCAACCCACGGGTGAAAACGTAACAATATCTATATACTAATATAAATATGAAGGTTTGTGAAGATGAATGTATGTATGTGTGTTTGTGGCTCTTTCACGACTGAACGGATTTAGATAAAACTATATATCTGCTTATATATCTGAATAATATTTAGGCTACAATATACTAAGGTTTTGTGTAATTTTGTGTATACAGATAAGTATTAAGTGAGTCGCAAAATTTCTTGCTCCCTGAGAGCTATTTTGACGTGTGCTGTCTATACCGTTGGAGTTACGTGCAGATAATGTACCGTAATATTGTTTATCTTAAATAGTTGTAAATAAAAGTCCATGATAGCATATATCTCCGTTTCATTTGGTAGCACTATATGCAAAATATTGAGCAGTAAATACAATTGGACACTTTTTTACAATGCACAATTTAGAATATCTGCCAAATTCTTATAAAAAATGATACAATTATCGTTAAGTATTTAATATAGATAAACTTTGTTTTTCACACTTAGTAATTTGGACGATTCGTTTGAAAGTTATCACGATAAGATTGACTTGACGCGACGCAGTAAGCCATTACGCGTTTCTACTGTAAGACGATTCACGGGAGTAGAGGGGCGGTCTAAGCAATGAAGCGCCATCGGCGAGAACGCGACTCGAACGCGGGCAGACGCGTGAGGACAGTCGTCGTTGACGGTTGTGTTAGTTTTGCGAATTTCTTTATATGTAACATAATTCGATTCTGGAAACTATTCACCTAGTGCAGTTCGCATATTTTTTTAGTTACTGTATTTTTAAAGTAAAAATATATTAACGTACAGCCGAAGCTACTGAACCTAGAATTTTGAAATATGCAGGTAGGTTCTTTGGATAGCGTATATAAGTATCAAGAAAGGGAATCACGAATTTCCACCCCAGAGGGGGAAAAATATGGGTTTAAAGGTTGTATTGAATTTCGTCAGTTTTGAAGTTGGAAACCTGAAGTTTTGGGTTAATAAAAAAATTTTGTTGCGAGACTAAACCAAACTAAATTGATTTAAAACTTATTTTTGTCTTTTTAGGGCATGTTAATTAAAGCGTGTTTTCAAACATGTTTTTTTTACTATTCATTCAATTCTAAATAATGAGGATTAACAACTTTTAACATTCAATTCTGAGGTATGGAAGGTTGGAAACCAAGAAAAAGCCACATAAAACAGTGATTTTGCCACAGAAAATATCTTTTGACGAACTTTTTATTAAGAACTTCAACAGTTCATTGTATGAAGTATTGACCAAGCAAATATATTTTCTCCTGTATAGATATCCGTCGAGAAAAATGGTCTTCCGCTAATAAAATATCAATATTTTATTGACCAACGTTGTCGATGGTTCATGTACTGAATGGAATGCGGGTTTTCTATTGCATAATAATGCATGCTATGCCGATTAACATTTCCGTTGTTATGAAATGTCGCTTCATCAAAAAATGTGTGCACTATATGAATGCAAATATTTTACTGAAATAATTGTTGTAATTATATGTTTTGCGGCATTATATTTCATTAGTTATTTCATTTCGTATAGTGTGAATTGAATATAATACGATCCCCAACGGAAGTCCATTTATCTCCGGAAATAGTACCACAATTAAGGCCATCGGAAAGTTTTTTCCCATACTGTTCTCGGTGATTTCTTTCAAATAGTGATTCCTTCAAATAGTGACATCGTTGATGTCCATGACTGTATTTGTGAAATAATTTTACTTTTGCTTCGTAGATGAAAATTACCATGAGGTTATTGACATTGAATCACATTCAGAATTTCCGAAGAGCAACATATTGAATGTACCTAACTAACGAAAGTAAAGGCGGTAACATCTCCCCTTACGAAAATACCATCTATAAGATCCTCAGAAAATCAATCCAACAATATCAAAGATAAAATGGGGCTCCCCGAGGCGGCCCGTTGCAAATCTTCGCTTCGACTTCGACCGAGATCCGTGCTTCGTTCTTCACATGAGATTTTACTGTAGGACAACTGGTTGAAATGGGAGCAAATAGATTTTTCATCGGAAAATGATAAACGTTTGAATTTTGTTTTTTTCTCAGTAGCCTGTCCTTTTTTCTCCAGTGATCATGTCTAGCTCTGATATTTCAAAGACCAAGAAACATGAGTACTCTGTATATCCACTTTGTCGGCTGAGAAAAAAATTAACCATTTTGAGGTCAACACTTTCAAGCAACGTATTTTGAACTCAACTTTTTTTCAAGACAGACTCTTTTTTTTTGTTGAATTGATAAGAGGTGGTTAAGTGGTGGTAGCAGTTATTTGCATAGTTGCGAAAATTGAACTTGCCTTTTACTATAACTTTATATAAGTAGTTAGAACTTGATATTGTTCTTTCTTTTGTGTGGTTATAGTAATAAAGATATTTATTATTATTATTCATATTCTGAAAGAGCACACCCTTCAAATTCTGATTGGAGCTGGTGCTCCGCTGGTGAGTATTCTGGACATAAATCATTCTCTTTATTTTCTGTAATATTACCAGTAGCAAGTACATCTTCTTCTTCAAAAAACTGCGGAAGTTCATGAAATTGGTAGGTATTTTGAGTGAAGAAATGGTTTGAGTGAGGAAATAGTTGGAGAGTAGGTAAATTTTGATAATTCTATTTATAGCTAATTTTTTGGTTGATACAAAGAACGGAGACATTAAAGAAATACTAGTGTGATCTTTCGATTCTCTCAAAAAAAATTGGCTATCCGAACATCACATATATTTTTTACCATTAATAATAATAATAATAATAATAATAATAATATATTTATTCCCTTGAACAAATGATACAGTTTATTATATAATACATAATGATTAAAGAAGGTTGGTAAATTGTTTTGATATTTTTGTACATAACTTACGTAGTATTATATCACGATATGAAATATAAATGAATAAATATGAGTGATAATCGACAAAAACGGGTGCTTGTCGTGAAACAATGAAAGAAAATAATGATAGTAAGGTAAAGGATAAAGGTGTATACGTGTTGACGAAAGATCAATTACCGTATACATATACATACACACATTCACATATATAAATGAAGCTATTTGAGATTTATATTATCGTTACTTTTCCGTAGGAGGCAGGCAAAGTATGTCCAGAAGAATATGACAGATATGAAAAAGAACCTACTTAAACTTGTACAGGAAACCAGATTATTGAAATGAATAAAGAAATGCAGCTTTATAAACGCTCGGCATGTGAAACGCAATGAGCGTTTATGAGGCTGCATTTTTTGTCGGTGACTTGAAAGAAATTGACAAGTCAGGCGGCTCCCAAGTAGCAAAAACCGGCAATTTTTTTGTTCGCTCACTCCTCCTCCAACATCTCCAAGTTGTTGAATTAACAACTAAGGATTTGCTTTCACGGGAGTCACGAGGTGAAAAGTGGAAAAAGTTTCACTTCAAAAAACTCACTGTAATTTCGATTGTAGGACCTCGAAATTCAACAGACAATGGAATCGATTTTATATAAACCCTCGATCCCCTCAGGTTTATCCGCAAATGCCCGCCGTACTGAAGAACTGAATCCTTCAACAGGGCAGGAATCAACTCCGACTAATTACAGGGTATTTAAGAGCCATTGTCCATTTATTGGATACTATGTCGTTACCTATGGAAATATTGGGAAACAACTTGATGAAACAAAAGATGTAATTAGCTTGGTTTTTGAAAAATAAATTGAGATTTGAAATATTAAACTGATTCACATACATTTCAGTAATTTTTCTGTAATGCCATTTTTACCTTCATCTATCACGAAATTCTCATTGGGAAGTGGTAGTTTATTACAAAAAATGTCAAAGATTCCATGCGATTTTTTTGTCTGGCAGTGAAAAAGTGTGTAAGTAGTTATAAACTCACAAAGATAGACCAGCTTTGAAAACTTTCGCTGACACTCCTATGTTGAATTTCAAAAAATATTTATAAGAAACTGAACATTGCAAAATAAATGCCTGCCGATACAACTAATAACCCCACTAATGCCACGTTGGACATTGAATTATACAATAATAATAATTTATTATTCCTAATCTCTAGTAATGATGCATAAATATATATTTAAAAAATACATTAAAAAATACAAGTGAAACAAACACTTGAGGTAAAAATGAAAAATATAACTAGTGTTTTAGAGAGTAATTTTCACATATTAACAGATATATAGACAATGCAATATATCTCAGAAACTATATATCATGGAATGGGTTTATAATCAGAAGGGACTTTACTGTTGACCGAAGTACTATATCATGAAGGGGTTTTCAATTTGTAGATGTATATGAACCCTCGAGGTCGATTTGATATAACCTTTCAACTCATTTTTGAATTGTTCGATATTATTGATTTCTGAGATATATTGCGAAAGGCGCCCGTAGAGTTTCGTGCCCAAAAATTTAAAATTCTTCTGCCCAATAGACTTTAAAGCTGTAGGAGGCAAGTAACTATTGTGTTTCTGTCTTGTATTATAGTGGTGTTCATTAATTATTAGAGTGGATTTAGTTCAACATTCAAATTAAAGAAAAATAGCTGTCTCGGGTCTAAGATTTCAGTTTCAGGGTATAGCAGGTCTGAAGGGTATCGGATTGTTTTACAGAATGAAATTTTGATAATTTTTTTCTGTACTATCACTAAATTATTAATAATAGTTTTTTCGACTGCCACCCAAGTTACTATTCCATAAGCTATATGAGATTCAAGTAATGCGTGATATTCTGTTTTCAGTTGGATTTAGTTCAAAATATATCTGAGGTTTTTAATTACTAAATTAAAAAATGTAGTTTTTTGATCACATACGCAACATTCTTATTCCACTTGAGGTGACTGTCAATAATCACACCTAAATATTCAAATTCAAATGTAGATTCTACTGAGAAATCATCAGAAATGATTAAAGTAGTGAAGGACGGCGAGGTGGATTTATTATTGGATAGTGGAAGAAACAACGTTTTTCTAGGGTTTATGGTCAGCAATCGACTCTGAAACCACGATCCAATTTCAAACAGATCTCTTTCTACTAGTTCTTTCAAAGTGTTCCATTCTTGGGCTGAGTGAAAGATTGCTGTATCATCTGCATAAGTGATTATTTCTCCTTTGGTGTTTACTTCAAACAAATCATATGAATAAACGTTGAACATGCTCGGTCCTAGTACGGTTCCTTGAGGTACACCGTACGTTACTGTTTCTCGTTCATCCAGCAGCAGGACTATGCTGAAATCAGTCGAGTAAATGACTTACAGATCGGTTTCGAAGTATTAGCTCTTATCAGTGAAGAAAAGCTCCGTCCCAAAAATCAACGTGCCTTTGTCTGAGAGAAAGATTATTAACTAGTAACAGCTCTATATCGCGAACATCGCGGAAAAGAAACATCCCATGTATCAATACTCTGAGAGATATCCTACACAGAATGTTCTGGTGAATGCCTGCCGAAAAACAACCACTTCTCATGCTAATACCACGGTGAATATTGAATTTTATCCGATAGACATTTGTGTAAGATACGTCTCATACATGCAGTCGAGTATGTATTAGCATGGTATTAACCGGAGAAATAGTTGGTTTCCGACATTTATCGAATTCTACCTCAAAAACTATGAAAACTTCGTTTTTTCTTTCTTTTCTTGGTTTTTTTGTTTCTCATTATTCGCTATGTTGAATTAGAAAAAAGTGGCTATCGTTGAAAAGAGAATTCCAATTTCCAACAAGTCGTTTAAAAAATATATAAAGTGCTATAAGAAATAATTGACTCGAGTTCATTACCGGAGTAGGTTTTCGATTGTTTTACCGTTAAAAATATCGCCTCCAATGAACTATATTATATTCTTTCCGACTTACAAATTTCTTATTTCATAAACAACTTAATGGTGCTATGGTTCCATTATTAACCGGCGTACCTTTTTTTATACAAAACTCTTCTGTTTTCATTCCTGGCACTCAAGAAACTCTATCAGACTAATGCAGTAAACACACTCTACCAGGTCTGTTCAAAAAATTAGAGTTCTCAAACAATGAAGTTCGAGACTTGAGTTGAACCTCAAAGCTATGAGCAGCCACAGTCCGTCGCGTATTTCTAATATGCTCTTGGTGGAATCAAATGTGCCAAGTCACTTGAATACTTTCCATGAAAGTATGTATAGAAGAGATAAATATCCAACCGTTCTTCGATGTTCCAGACTATCAAGGTTGCAAGTGATGTTCACGTCTCCAACCATACGAATGGCTCTTTTCTGGATGAAATCCAGTAGCTTCAGGGTATGATTGGGGCAGAGCGCCATACATTGGAACAATACTCCAAGAAGGTCTGATCTGAGCTTTATAAAGCATCAAACGTTGCTGAGGTGTGTACAGTTTTCTGGTTCAAAACAGTGTTCCAAGCTTTTGAGAAGCAGCCTTTACAATTCCAGCGACATGATTGTGCCAAGACATATTGGTGTCCATTTTAACCCCCAACAAACTTATCGAAACAGGAAGCGGCGTTTTCTGTCTTGTTAATAATATATCCGGCTCGCAGGCATTTATCTTTTTGAAGAAAACCGATGTCGGGGTGATATTGAATTGAACCTAGTTATTTTCACCCCAATTCGAAATCATTTCTAGGTGCTCATTAGGATATGCAACCTCCTGCTGTCGGTGAAGATGAGCATCCACAGCCGATGTCCTGGAATCCAAATGGAATGACATTGGTTTCGATGTCTTAACCATATAACCATGATTCGTCACCACTTATGACCCTTTTAGCAAATCTGGATCGCCATTGACGTCGTTCAACAATTCCCAAGCGATGCTCATGCGATGGTGTTATTAGTCAAAATTCAGCAATTCCCTACCCCACACGCTTCATGTCCAAAAGTTCCAAAAATATTGCATGGCCACCGATATGTCCACATCTTCAAAAAATTGTCTAATAGTGATTCGAATGTACATAGCCTGCAAAATTTGAACATTCGCCTTATTTTTTTAACAGACCTCGTATGTTATCTGAAGCCAAGAGATAGTAATGCCCCTTCATTTCTTATTACTTCGGAAAAATCCAGGCTGTGCAATTTACCAATTTGTTACAGGCTATGCACAAACATATTTTATTGCCAATAAAAGTGTACAGTTATTAAAAGTTAGAGGCACTGAGTGGCTTTCCAAGAACTCGACATATAATAAAAATATAAATTTTATTATTTTTCGGAAACATGGGTGTTTTAATGTCTAACTGCTATGATCGATTTTATCTCGGGGTCTATTAGATATACCTCACATTTTATTAGGATTTGTGTATTCGAGTTCATCATGTCGAGAAACCTTTCTTTTTTCTGTCGTCGTTTACGAACCGGCCATAAAATCTGTATCCAGGCGATTATTGACAGAAGCCAAGTTTGAGTAGTTTCATAGCATTTATATTTGAAAAATTGTCTGGGGTGTATTGGAGAATTGCTATCGATTGTTTCCCGCATTTTTATTCTGCAATGTCTTTAGAAATTCGTTTATAGTTTGATAGACACTCTAAAAAAACATGATGAAGGTATAGGAAAGACTTTGTTAGATTTTCTCTTTAACGGCTCACAATTTCGCAATACTTATTTCTGTGTACGATAAATAATAATTTCAGATAGACACGAATGACTGACTGCCACGAATTCCTACGAAAATCTAAATGCATTATATCGAGTAATAGAGTGGTGTTTTGAAGGGACCATATCTGTCCAGTAACACGAGCACGGTAACACTCCGAAACACCGGAACTGCAATACTTTTCTCGACTAGTTCCTAACTCTGAACCTCGCTTATCTTAACACGCTTTTATTGTCCATATTTTCAAGAGAAAAGTTAGGCAACTCTTATTGTCAAAAAACTGCTACAGCGTTGAGGTGTTTTAACCGTAACATTATTTTCGTGTGAGGTGTACGGTTCATTTAATATACACCTTTTTTATTTATACAAACGTAGAATTAGGAACTTTAATATACTTTATATTTATACTTCATATTATTTTTAGTAATTGTTTGTGACGTGGATGTCCTATATACATCCAGAGATATTAAATTATTCTAGTCATTTTATATGTATATACATTTTCTTTTATTATTTGTCTACCTGAATTTACTGGTTTTTTCGCTTTTTTATTTGCATTATCACAATGCTGATGTGCAAAATAAATAAATTATTATTATTATTATTAGCACCACTAGTATGTTTGTTTGTAACCGACTCCTTTGGACTCGATTTTGACTGTCTTCAAACTGAAATATGTATTTTAAACTTTGCACACCTACCAAGAATCGGTGACAATAAAATAATTTCAAAAGTTCACCTTATTATCCTGATCAGGATCGCCAGGATTAAATAATTTCCTCACACAGTGTCTGCGTGAGAGCAAGTGAGGCAACCACATTGTCTGCCCATGCGTATATTCAAAATTGTGTTCAACATCTATAATAAATCATATTATGGCTTGATATAACTAATCACTTTAAATAGGTCTGAAATCAGAATAAATCTATTTACAAATAAAAAAAGATTTTGAGCAATAATAAAAATATAATTTAAAGCATCCCACAATTTAATTTTTTTTCGTAAATAGATTCATTCTGATTTCAGACTAATTAAAAATCATTAGTTACATCAAGTCATAGAACATATTATCGATGTTGAACACAATCTGGTCTGAAATCAGAATAAATCTATTTACAAAAAAAAATTGAGCCATAATACAAATATAATTTAAGGCATCCTACACTTTAATTTTTTTGTAAATAGATTCAATCTGATTTCAGACTAATTAAAAGTCATTAGTTACATCAAGTCATAGGACATATTATCGATGTTGAACACAGTCTTAAATTAGTTTATAATTATTTTAATTATTTGTTATTTTTTAGTTTTTTCAGTCTTATAAACTATTGTTTTATATATCTTACGGACTGCAACTTCCTTTTTCACTTTTAGTCACATGTTCGAAGCAATAAGATATCTAGAAGCGCCTTGCTTATTTAGCAAAAACTGAAGTCCACGCGAACGCACTCGCGAGCAACAGTGAGTGAAGGATAAATATACCAACGTTCTGTATTTAATATGAGAGAAGGCAATTTTTATATCACTTTTTTTTCCTTGAGACATAAGTAAACGCATTATACAAACTGATTGAATTTTTTGCCGCATTCATTAGTCTCATAAACCCGTATACATGTGATTTCTATCATGAACCAACAAGAATCATGAAATTTATTGAATGTTTAAAAACGAACACAAGCAATTAGTATCTATCAGATATACTTAGTAGATGAGTTGATTAGGTAATGTGTATCTTTGTAAATCTTAGACTTCTCAGAAAGACACTGATTCAGAGTCATTGTTTTTCATTAGAACCAAGACAGACTGAAATATCAGATGACATGAAAGTAGCTTTCAAAAGTGCTTGCTAACTTCAACAAATATTAGGTAGCCCTAAAGACAAGATCTTTGAAAATCAAATTCGGTTATATATGAATTTACCTTTAAAGACCGTTTGGTCAGACCAAATTAAATAATAAAACCCGTTTTTAAGAACACACAGCACATATCCGATTTTGGATATGACGAATGACCATACAATTGTCTACAATTGATGAGATAGGTATTACCACTAGTCTTTTGTATGGTTTCAAAAGTTTAGAAATAGTAAAGTGTGACTCGACAACTATGAACAGTGACAAAGATCCTATTCCGAACAGCCCTCATTTCACTTTCATATGGACTACTCTGTTAAAATTAGTGGAAACTTTAACGGACAATTCACCTCTGATTGGATTTGATGTTTGACTGAAAATGACATTGAAAATGTAACTTATTGAAAATACTTATTTTCTTGAGCTTTAGAGGAAGGATTTAGACTAGTTTATCTGATAAGAGCCCAAGGAGTTGATGAAACATACCTCGAGAATAGTGTTGAGGTTCTGGTTTTCGAGCGAAGTGCTTTTTTTTTGATTAATTATACATATTTAAAAATCTGTTTGAAATCTGTTTTTCCGTTGACCAGTTGTCGCACCCCTACGAATGACAACTATCAAAAGTCGAAACTTGTGCGAGCTAAGGACTAACGAGGTCTTACCATTTAACGTGTGATTCCTAACACGGGTTGGACGTTAGCAAGTGAAAATTGATCGTTCATCTCCATTAGGTTGTACTTAAAAAATGTTGAGAAATGACATACATATGACCGATCAAGTGATTTTTTGACAGTTTTTCCAAAAAATGTTCAGAAAAGCAGTTATTGCTCGAAATTTCGAAAATCGGTAAAGAGAAAAGATGATTGTTTTTTCATTTTTCACTTATATATACATTTTTAGCTCTCTACTACAAATTTAGCTTTTTTACAGTTTTTCCAAAATTTGACATTTGCCGATTT
>WOGN01001553.1:0-18948 GCA_015342105.1 Leptinotarsa texana
TATTTGACGGTTTTTTAAGTGGGCATTTCAGTGCTTATTTTATCATTTATCTTGTGTGTTTTGACTTTTGACCTGTTGGAGTAGTTAGTATTTTCCAGTTTTGTTTGGTATCACTTGACATAATTGTAAAAGAAAGCTGGTTCAATAAAATTCTGATTGATTGATTGATTGATACAAGGAATCAATAACATTTTTCGATTATATATTTCGAAATATACATCAATCTTATATAAATAACAATTCTCAATTAGAAAAAAAATGGCATTTAAAGAATATCAATTAATAAAATGCAATGAAATAACGGAAGAAGATAATGAAACAATTAGGTAAAATGCTTATAGTTGATGAGTAAATATTAATATCAAGTCATATTTACAACTTTAAAAATGATACTAGATACTTCAAGTTTGATTTCCAACAAATTCTTATTGATCTAGTATTGATAATTTGAAGACTTCAGATTAGACTACTGAGTAGGCGAAAATTCTGTTGGTACCATTATCCTGCAGTGCATCTCTCTTATCAAAGGAACTGTATAAGCAACACATTCATCCCATCCTGGTGATCGCCAAGCACTTTCTCTCGTTTCCTTTCTACCATTCAAATTGTTATAACCTACAAATAATATTATTATTTATGTATCTCGTCTCAAGAATAAAAAACCTTACACCAAATATGATGTACGTTGTACAATCTCCCGATTTGTGAAAAGAACCCAGCGAAAGCCTCATTATTGTTTTGTCGGTGGTTGATAGCTCTAGCCCAATTGTTACCCCATTCAATCATTGTTCCTGGCTTGAGTGCGTAACTTCTGATTTCATAAATATTTTTTGGCTCCCTGAGTAAAATTTGAGGCCAATAACTGAAGGCAAGAAGGTACTGTAAGTGACGTGATCTCACAATTTTACCTTGTTCATCGATAAGCTTCTGGAATTCCTGCAAGAATTATATAAAATCTTATTTGATAGGTAGAACTGGATCGTCTGCGATCATTTACGGATGTTCAAGTTATGCAATAAAATTTTCAAAAACTAATAGGTTGTTTCAAAAGTTTTGGCAGTTTTTACGAGTCTACTTGAAACTGTAATACCTCAGTGTATACTCATTAAATTTAATCGAAATAAGCGCGATTTGAATTAGTGTACTTCTGCCAACGTAACAAAAGTTACGTGTGTTTGGGTCGTCAACAAAGGCCATTTTTGCCTGGTCCTAATTGGCGAATGTTCTATTGGTGAGAAAGTTATCAAAAGTTGAAAAGGTGGTAGTCAATTGGCGAAAGGCCTGGGAAGTATGGTTGTCGTGGAGCAAGTTATTGACCAGTGACCTCAAAATAGGAGTACGCTGTAATAGTTTGGCCCGGTTTCAGAAAGTTATAGTGATTCACACCAGCAGCTGACCACCATACAGTAATCATGTTTTTTTTGTGGGTTTTTGCCTTTGGGAAGTGCCTGACTTATCAGTGACCAATCATTGTCCTGAACGTCTCCTTTTGTTGTAGAGGATCCACTTCTCATCATTTGTGACTATCCGATCAAAAAAGGATCGTTTTGGTTGCGCAAAAGCAAAGAAGAATAGACCTCGAAACGTGAAAATTTCCCTTGATAGTTTAAATCGCGGGACACCGACTTTTTGAGCTTTCCACTAGTTTTTAAACCATTAAAAAAGTATGGAAGTTGACGCGCAGTTCTTTAGACGACGCGCATATAGGTAACCAAGTTAGCCTTTATTGGTAGATTTTATCCAATAACTTTTCAAGAAATAGTCGTTATTCATCTCAAGATGCTATTTTTGATGGTGAATTGCGAGTCGAGAGACACATGTCACACAACTCTATGCCACAAAATTTTACTGAATGATGCAATAAAAAACACATTTTGGAAACAAGCTTTCATTTAAATGTTTTAAATTAAAGCAAACCCATCAATTTACACAATTTATACATAAAATTTTGTTGAGAAAATCTATTTCATGAAGAAACAAAATTTTTTACTAAAAGCTATTTGTGTCAAGGACATGTTCAAAAATTAACGTTCTTACAATTTTTGGTACTAACTTTTGCTCAGTGTTTCTCATTTTGGCATCACTTTTGTTTTAACTAACTACGAAATATATCGGTACACAAGTAATTTAAGAGTTTGCAATATTTAATTAATTCGACATTCAAAAAAACTGCTCAGTATAAAAATAAACAAAAGAAACATAAAATATTATTGATGACTTGAGAGGTAAGCGTAAGGTTAAGCGAAAAAATCCAAAGTAGAACTCTGATGAATTAAACTTATTGTAACTAAGTTAGCTGAAAATATCACTGTAAAAAGCGATCATACCTGCGGATATATTGAATGAAAAAAAAATGTTGAAATTGAAAATAAATATTTGGTGGTAAGAAGTGATATTCTCTTAGAATTGTGGTTACACTACCCGGCAGGGCATTAAAAGAGATGTTAAAGGCAATAAATTTCTCATTTAACAAGAGCGAGAAGCTCCCAAAAATTCCACATTCCTCGAACTAATTTGACTAGTACGATGAAGTCTTTATTTTATAAAGGTTTGAATGAGTATAACAAACTCCCATAAATTAAATAAATGTTTTTCAATTAAAAAAGAACTCATGAACTATATAAAATATACTTGATTTTTTTTTCTGTTTGGTAATATATTTATTATGTATATCCTCATGTTGAAAACATTCTGGAATCATTGAAAAATGGCTATTATTTCTTTTTTTATCATATCATCATTTTTGTTATTTATGTCATTTATTTATATATTTTTAAAATAATGTATGTAAATTAGGATGTCCTAAAGAAATCAATAAATATAATTATTTTCAGAAGTTTATTTCCATTATACCTGAAAATTGCCACAATCATTCATCTGCATAAAGATGGGATCTTGACAAAACAACGAATTTTAGCTTTGGCTATTACTATGCTACCTCAAAATTCATGACATTCATGATGACAATTACAAATCTTCACAATACAGATTATTTACAATACGTGTTTCACTACAACAATGTTTTCTCAGTTGAACTAGTGTCCAACTGAATTTTCAATTTGGCATATAACTGATCCTAGAAATTAAAAATTGTGGTCAAGTCGTTAAAAAGTAAATGACACTATTAGTGTCAAAAAATTTGCCCAACTGCTGGAAGGTTCATCTGGAAACATAATTTATTTGATCATAGAATAATCTGATAAATAGCAAATACACAATGTTGATGCGTTAGGTAAAGTAAGACGCCGATGAAAGAGAATTGTTAATCACATCAAATATACCAACCTGGCTATTACCCATTAGAGCATTGAATTGATCGATTGTTTCATAACCTCCTGTGAATTTCCATAAATGTAAAGCTTGATCTTGATCACCTACGTTTACTGTCCAAGATCCAACCAATTCCACATCTTTTTTTAAGGAATCTTGGGCTCCTATGAAGTTGACTGTATTTTTTCTGGAATATTCATTAATCATTAAAAAATCGAGTTCTACACAAAATTTTATATTTTATGTAGAGGTTACTCTTTTGATTTATATATGTTAGAAAAGTGGTTATAAAAACAAATATTAAGTATTAGTTTTTCTGACTCGGTAATGAACATTTTGAAGAGACATATTGAAAAACTTCTTTGGCTGAAGTAGACTCACACATTGTTCAGATATGCAACCTTAGAATCTGGTCTGTAATTATGTGTTTGCAGAGAGTAAATTATCTCCTTATCGCTCAACATACGACTGTGGGATTCTTTGGTGGGTTCGATTTTCCTAACAAAGATTTTAGACAGCCAAGCATCATTTTTTGGATGAGTTGTAGAGATTGTTCTGAAAAATATACATTGTATGGAAATAATACAGACAAGAAGAGGTACCTTAAATTATTGGATATTTTATTTAAATATTTGAAAGTGTTAGCCATTGTTCAGTCGAATGGCCAGTCACCTGAACCAAGTAAATTATTTTTAGATTTTTTACAATTTTTGATGACATAAAAGGTTATCACGTTGTATATTATAAATTATATGATATATACAAGGGTTGTTCGTTTGTAACTTGAACAAACGTCTTCCTGATTCAATTAGTTACTTCGGAATTCACAAAAATGACATACATAACTATTGTTCCGTGACTCGTGACAGTTGAAACTTTGACTCCCGCGGATTCGCGGGCGAAAAATCTTAATCTTACTTTCCATAATGTGATTCGGGAATTTCAACTTTTAATTCAGAATTTCAACATTGTGTTTATAGTAAACCAACTAAATTTGATTTTTTTCACAATCCACATTGTTTCGAGTTGAATATCAAAAAAACAAATCAGTTTAAGGTTGGAAATATAAAAACATAGTTTTAACATAATTGCGGAAAAAAGTTGAAAAAGAAACTGAGGTGCAAATCACTTAAATGGAATCATATACTATAATTTTACATAGATTGATTCAATTCAATTCAAAATGAATATGAATAACGATGGTCGACCAATACCTCATAGTATACTATATAGCTTGTTAAAATATTTTATTAGATTTACCTGCCTACTACATATGGACACATTGTAAAATTGATTTAAAACTAGCAGATAGGCAATATTGTGAAATTAATTTTCAAAACAGGCAGGTAGCTAGAAGACGTATCTATGGTATAAATAAGGATAACATTATAAGTATATTTAGTTTAATCTTCCTCTTGAAGATGATCACTTGGTGATCGAAACACGTGTCGAGGTGATGAAATAACGTTTTAGTATTAGAATAAAACTCTTACTTAATATTCACTACTACAGCAAAGGTTCCAAACAGTGAATCACAAATATATAGTAATAATAATAAATGCTTTTATTGAAGGTTACTCAGTACAAAATATACTAGCCTAACCTAACAAATGGCAGGATTCAAAATCTGCACATGATAAATCATGGCAGATATTGCTCTGCCATCCATATGTATATTATGTTATTAAATATTACTGGAGTTGTTTTCCCAACACCAAACCGTTATTTTAACACCTCGATACGTGTTTCGATCACCAAGTGATCATCTTCAAAAGGAGGTCAAACTTTTTGATCTGATACGACTGAAGAATCTGCTAATTTGTGTCTCTACACTCCACCTAAAAACTGTTCCTATATCCAACCGCATATTTAAAAAAATCGGTCATTCCTTAGTGTGACTCTGTACAAGCAGCCTTGTCTGGGAGGTCACGTGCACTATGCATTATAAAAGTAAAAAGTTTTAAACCAAACTGAATTTCACTGTCGGATAGGAGTATATAAGTTGACTTGTAGCTCTTGCCCTAGACCTGACAAGTCATTTAGAAATACCTCAAAATCCTTAGAATATACAAAAACATATAGAGGTGATATCTACCTTACTTTGACTTTCTATAGTGCAATCCTTCTATGCCCGACTGACTATGTAATTAATTAATGAAGATGAATAGATTTAAACTGCAGCAACAAAATATTTATTTGATTTAAGCATATACGTTTTATTACATTATTTTTATATATATAAAAAAGGGATGTAGTCCGAGGTAAAGTCATCAGACTTTCAAATTTTTTGCAACTTCTGAATGGGCCTTTGTAACGGATGTCCCAATAGTTTAGCCATAGATTTGTGAAGCCTAGCCGTATCTCTGCCAACAGGCAGAAAGTAAGATAAGCCTTTTTGATCAATTTTTTGTAAACATTCAGATATTTTATCACAGTTGTTACTTCTATCTACAGGCTCATGAGTAAATAGAGTGTCAACCACAAAGTACGGGTGGTTCAATAATTTATTGATTTCAGCATTTGGTTCCAGAGCTGGGATAGTATAGGATCTACCATACAGTATTATAGGACGAATTATATATCTTGGTGGAAGTTGATTGTCAAAATCTGGAAGTTGTACGTGATTGTTTATCTCGATGAATAAGGAGTTTAGACTGAAAGAATCTTCGACATCGCATTGCTTGATTCTATCAATATTATAATTCAACTTTTTTGGATCCCGTGTAAAATCACACTGCCAACTGGAATCATTTTCATTCAAAACCATCAAAGCAAACTCGTGATCTTCATTAATCATATGTTTCAATTTCAGAAACAGTTTAATAATTCTTCTCAGCATACTAAGAGGCGAGAACTTTGATTTTTCCGTAAAAAAAGGTGAGCATTTTTCATCTTGTGCTCTGTCAATTATCAAAATAATTTTTTCCGGAACATTAGCACTAGTTAGAGAATACTCATTCCGCCCTTCAAACATATCAAATTCTTTGAAATATTTCTCAACATCATCGTTTTCTTCAGTCTCATTCTCCTGAATTTGGACTGGAACTGGTTCTTGTTCAATAGCCAGCTGCTCCATTGGTTCCGATAGTCGGATGACATTCTCATCGTGAGTTTCTTCTTGTTCGATTTGGATAGGTATTATACGTTCCGCCATTAAAAATAATGTAATTTTTTATGATTATTAATAATGAACTATTTCAGGTTTACTCACAGAGAACCGAACCTCAAAACATGACCTCTTCTTCTTCGTGATTTTTTGAACTTACTTGCTTTCATTTGCTGGTATAGTTACCCAAAATCACAAAGTAGCCAATATTTTGATTGGTATGGAAGAACTATAAATAAGGATTACTGTTTTAAATCTGTTTGAAATATGTTTTTTCGTTAACCAGCTGTCGCCTCCCTACAAATGACAACCCTTCACAAGTAGAAACTTGTGTGCGAGCTAAGGATTAACGAGGTATAACTTTTCAACGTGCGATCTCTAGCACAGGTTGGACGACAGGTAGTGAAAATCGGTCGGTTGACCTCACGGCTTCAACCACCATTTCACCTCACGATCGATTGAGTGACTGGAACAAAACCACTCACACCAAACCAGACGGCTACCATCCCACCAGCTTTCAGCTATCTTCTTAATAACTTCCTCATCGATATAATATCTTTCTCGTTCAAAGTGGGTATGAGCAATCTATGATTAGGAAAAAGTAATGCCGCCAGTTTTAGTTGTAGACAATGGTTTAACTGCCAGGGATATATTGGAAGTACAAATTGATATTCTTCCTGTATACATCATATTCCAAACTTTTATCGAAGTTTCTCATAACTAATTATACCCAACATTTTATTGACTCAGGTAAGCACTTTTTAGCACCAAACAGTTACGGTTATCATCAATTACCTCATTTGAGTGATGAAAACAATGAACTATATAGTTTAAAATAGGTTTATTCGGACAATCATTGAGAAAGACATTCAAAAAACCCAGTAAACTTAACATAAAAACTTGAATGTAACGATATTAAAGGACCACTTGTTTCTGTTCATTAAATTCAATTTATTTGTCACTTTCATCTGAAGATTAATCAATCGTGGAACAATGGACACAAGTTGCCTTTTCTTCTCATAAACACACCCTTACAGTAAAGAACTGAGATCCCTTATCACACCAAAATGTTTATCTAGGTACCTTTACAAAACACACATTTTTATTCAACTCAAAATCTTAAAAAAAATTACTTGGGCACTTTTTACAATCACCCAAATATTTTGTTTTATCCAATGTTTAAAAAATCTGTTTAAAATCTGTTTTTCCGTTAATCAGCTGTCGCCCCCATATGAACGACAACTCGTAGAAGTTGAGAAACTTGTGCGATCTAAGGACTAACGAGGTATTACCTTTTAACGTGATTCCTAATACGGTTGCAGAATCATCCCAGCTTCAACCAGATAAATTCTCACGAGAAAAATATCTGGTCGAGGCAGGAATGTGCATGATAACACAGTGGTGTCAATAAAATTATGAAATTTGCCGTAAGTTCATGAATTTTTTCATTGTGAGGGGTCTTCTCAGATTTTAATTTTTTCCTCACGTAACCAACAATAATATATTTACAGGTAACCGTTCTCAAAAATTCTGGTTAGTAGCGTGGAATGCCATCTTCGTTTCGTTTGGGATTGGAGCCCAGCTCCCTTACTCTTTTAGCTGATTGTTGGTCTCAAGAAGGACCAATGGGTTCATGACTGATGGGATGGCGGTATGAAGTCCTCAGACATCAATATCGCTCTTTACGGGATACCTCTACCTGGCTGGGGTGGGTTGGATGAGAAAGCTATTCGTCCGTTAACGGGGGACATGAAGGCCTCATTCGACAGAGTGTCGAGGTCTTCTATATCGGGAGGGGTCGTCTACTGCATAATCTGTGGCTTTCCTAACTAATGGTTAGTAGCGTTCGAGAAATGATTATTTTTAGGACCTCACCTCTGTCAATTTTCTTGTCATATGTCAAATTCTTCTGTCAACTTCAATCTGTCAGTTATAGTTCTTCAGCAAATTTTTGTTCTGTTACGTAAAGAATCGATCTGTTACTTCTAATAAAACCAATTTGTAAAAATGTTTTTCGACCGATTTTTTCCAAAATTACTTTCTGTGAAAGCTCAGGAAGAAGAGGAGGAGGAGGAATTACAAGATCCCCAGCAAATTCTTAGGGTATGAAACCCATCATAGTTGAAGCAAAATATTTGAAAAGATGTTTCATTTTCAGGACAAATGCAAAGAAACAGAACATTGTAAAAATTTAGCTGAAAAGTATCAAGCTTGCAATGACAGAGTTAATTCTCGAAAACGCACCACTGAAATATGCATGGAAGAACTTTTTGATTGGTTACATGCTGTGGATCACTGTGTTACAAAAGATCTCTTCAGCAAGTTGAAGTAATAGTAAGAATTTTTAGAACACCGTAGAATTTGTTATATACAATAAACTTTGTTGGGATGCCAATAAGTTTTTAGAATAAATAAATTTCGATGTAATTTTTTCCTGATATGATCTTTCCTGATTTGATTTTTCCTGAACATTTCAAGGTATAATTTGTCATGGAAGTGAAGGAACAAAGACAAACGAATAGACTAATTGGCGTAAGAAAGCTGAACAGAAAAATGGACATTGAAAATTGTCGCAACTGTGGCTGGCCCTGTGAAACTGATCAACTTCCTTACAAGTCCTAGTTCTTCTAATGGCTGAGAAGCCTTTCAGTGTCACAATTTACTACAAGGTTATTGTGGCAATAACTGAAATAATTTATCGCAATGTCATGTAGTAATAGTATATTCAAGAAATACTTTACTGTAAGATTTTCACTAAACAGTTTTACGTAACATGTGTTTCGCTATATAATAGCTTCTTCAGGCATACATATTGGCGTGGAGTATAGACACGCTTGAAGAAGCTATTGTACATTGAAAAACGTGTTACGTTGTTGTAAAACTGTTTGGTGGAAATTTCACAATCAAGTGTTTCTTGAATACTTTAGGAATTTTCATCATGTATCGGCAGATTCCATGACATGGTAATAGTAATACTTTGTTAAACTTCCATAAAACAAATAGAAATTGTTAATGTATAAATCTAAATCTAGTAACTAATTTAATACAAAATTGGTGATTAAACAAACACCATAAAAAAATAATAATGATATTAGACAGAGAAAATATGCCTATTGCAGTGTTGCAGGCGAAGCAAAAAGGTAAAAGCTGGCCTCTGCGAAAGAGAAAGTGGATACATATAGAAAAAGGATTTGTTATTACCCATTCAATGAATGAAAAATATCTGAGTAATCAAAACTAATGAAAAACTAATCCTTCCCAGATACTTTTTGGCTTTTTAACCTCCGGCAATCTAAAAAATTATCAATTCCAAAAAATAGATTATGAAAGGTCAACCAAAAAATTACACCATAATATAAACAATATAATTGGTCAGTAAATTGGTGTGTTAATTTTATTTATTTTTTTAAATAAAATACATTTTTATATTTATTCACTTGGCTTTCCTAAAATTGCTAACATTTTGGGAATTAATTGATTGGAAACATGTATATTTACTTTTTGAAACATTTACAGTTTTAGGAAAGAATCTTATATAAATAAAGTTCAAATTATTTACTTCATTTATTGACAATATTTGGAAATGTATCAAGTTACTGACTAATTAAACTCGACAAAAGTTTTGCAGAATGTCACAACTAGTGTCCGGCAAAAAAACGGGTTTCAGTTTAGCTTCAGGTTTCGGTGGCAAACCTACCAAAACTGAATTCGGGTGTTCCCGCGCCGTGATCGATCATGTTCGGCGGGTTAGATTTCATTCAAGCGACGAATACATTTTGCCGCGTTCACGTGCCTAGTCATGTCGTGACTCGAAACTTACTTTGTTTATTACATTACAAATATTAAGTTCCTGTTGTGATATTAGTTAACAACTTAAATAAGTAATTTTATGTTTAATATTTTCGAAAAACCATCAATAATATTCAAACGAAGGATTACACCTACTCAAATAAATACCTCACCTTAAGGGTTTGTTATGTTGCTGCTAATCAATAAGTGAAAATGTCGAAGTCTGCACTAACGTTGTGATTTAAAGATAAAAAAAGTTTTCTTTATTTTTACTCCAAAACACATCCCTTGTAAGGAAGTTTCGGTTTCGGCCGAAAGTGAGACCTTTGCCGAAATTCGTTTTCAGTCGGACACTAGTCACCATCCTTTATAAACAAAACTACTTAATTAAAACACATGTTTAAAATCGAAATGAAAAAATGTTTGAAATACTAGGAATTGTGTTGAATTTCGTCTTTGTACTCGAAATTCGATGATTTTCAAAAATAAATTGTGGATCTTAGATTTGATTTAGGAAATATAGAAAACTGTTGAAAGATAAAGTAACTAAAGGCATAGCATAGAAATTATAAATATATAGAATATGAGGCAAAACTTAAAAATGGTTGTACTTACTTCATGCGTTTCATGATTAACAACACTGTTTTTTGATTGAGTCTGATTAATTTTTTCAAATTTCATCATGACAATGAAATATTTTATGATGTTTCAGTTACATGCCTGGATATAAAGTATTTAGGTATGATATTTTTCAACCTATGAAAATGATTACTTCAACTAAAAACCACGACACGTGTTTCGCTATATAATAATTTTCTCAAGCTGGGCTTTGGCGAGTTCGTAATTCAAACAGAAAATTTCTGTTTGAGTTACGTTAACGTTTTAAACTGACCAATAGATAAATCCATTGAATCAATTAGGGTAATCATCGTGTATATTATTATATCTATGCACAGAACTTAAAGTTCTGTGTATCTATGCTATTGGAAAGGACCACAGAACACATAATAATCTGTCAATAGACAGAACACATCATTATCTGTCAACAGACAGAACACATGATAATATGTCAAACAGAACAAACATGTCAAATTATAGGGTTTTGTTCAAGAGATCAGCTGGTCAGAGTTCTGGAACTAGAAAGAATGGAAGTTTTCAAGTTAATTCCACCTCAACTTTGAAAATGAATTGGGAGTTGAGATGTGTTGATCTGCATCTTTTCATACTTGATCTCTTGTGTTAAAAAATAGACTTATATCCAAAATGAATTCACAATTTAGCACTCCTTCACCGCCCCCACCGACTGAACCTGCCCCGAAATTGCCTCCCCCATTACCTGCTGTAAGTTAGTTGGTAATAATTTTGCTTTGTATAATTTGGCACATTCTCGACAATGATATCTAGATTTACTAATCTTACCGCAACCCCTCATTTCAATTTTGTTAGTTGAGCTTAGATGCAAGTTCTTTTAGCAACTTTCTTTTAGTAACAGAATAATTTTTGCTGTTTGTCACATACATTATTCGACTATTGCTTCCAGCATTGATCATTGGCTGAGCGTTTCTTTCTACATTGTAAGTAGTACAAAGTTTGTCAACATCTGTTTCTTCTAAACCATTTCACATCCTTCTCAAAGTATGATGGGATTAGATTATGTTGTAATAGTTTTATATCAGACAAGTGTCCATCAAAATATCATTCTGACAATGAGTTCAAAATATCTATCTATATAAAATGTATGGAAATCAAATCGGCACTAAAATTATTACAACTCAAAGAAATACAAAAACCAATTTTGGAAAGTCAGGGATATCTCAAGGTTCAATCTTGGGACCTAACTTATTTTAGACTTTAAGAAATAACATTTAATTAAACTGGTCGACTATCCTAATGATACTAATCTATCACTGAGCATATTGGAAATGCCATACAACAAGTTGAGTTAGTGTACACAAATGTAAACACGTGGGTTGAATTGGGATATATAAACGTGCAGCAGTTCATCTCAAAAGAGGTTGATGCAGGGGATAAGTACATGTGCAGTTTATGGACAGAAGCATTATTCATTCTGGGGTGCTGTTACACTAACCCGAAGTAAAGTCCGGAAAAATGATGTATCCTAAATCATTTTTGAAAATTCTATGATAACTGGTAGACCTTGGACTTTTTATTTTGAAGTTTGGATTTCTTTTTCTGCGTGGTCTGTAATCACAAAAAAACCGAGATTGGGTAGTTTCTTTTCAAGAAAACATCCTTAATGACTAATATACACTACTTTACCTCTAATATTTTAGTTGTTCTGATTATAGAAGTCCTTGGTGGAATAATGCCCTATCTACACTAAAACCTCAAAATTATATCAGCTCACTACACTACGGCAGCAATTTTGGCTGGACGAATGCAGAAGGTTGTTATTGTTGGTTTACTATTTCTTCTCAGGGGCGTATGATTATTGAACCCAATGATCATTTACTTCATAGCGTAGGAGTGGTCATTTTTCAATAATGCTGGCATCCTAGCAAAGTAATCTTTAATAAATGTTTGTTTGTTGCAGAGACCTGTTAGATCTGATTTACCATTACCACTAGAGAAACCACAGACTGAAGTGGAGGAAGATGTAGATGATGACGAAATATCTCAGCAAATGACACAATCATACAGTGAAATTTCTTTCAAATCTGGTTTCAGTCCGGAGAGCGAAATTCCAGTATCAGCAACTCTAGAATCCATATCTTTAGTAGATGAAATCAAGCAGAGACCTATGACATTACCTTGTACCCAAAATTCACCAAGCTCTAAAAGGTTGGTTCCACTGAATCTGGAGGGATCCATCCATGTTGAAGGGAATATGACACATTTTGTTGCAGAAGATTTGGAAAATAAAATCAGACTATCTAGCCCCGTTGCCAAAAAAGGTGAACAAATTCCATTAGCCATACAGCTGTTATTACTCTGTAATGAATGTTATTTTAGATACGCCTATTATATCTAGTAACTCTCGAAATTGTACGCCAAGCCCTCTTTACAGACAGTTACTTGTACCTCAAGTTGGACAGCTTGATACTGCTCTAATCAATGATTTAGAGTGTGAAGCACATAGAATGGCGACATCGATTGATAACTTGATAGAGAATCTCTCTGGTATTTTACATTCTGTATGTACTTTCTTATGAGCTTATGTGTCAGTTGAAACATTCTACTTATTTACTTTTTGAATGTTTGTTAGGTCGAATATTCCATGCAAAGAGTTGATTTTGAAGACTGAATTTTTCAGCTGGTATCACTATTTCGGATCTTTATTTTCAATTGGTAGTTTGATTTTAGATATCGTCAATAACAGCAGACAACGTAGATGTTTACAAAAATGCGGTGGCAAAGATGTCTGATGCAATGGATTCAAATATCAAGGTAATATTAGGTTCCAAAAGACAGGATCAATTGGTGCAACACTACTGTTTCAGAGCATGTATACGATGATGGCCAAAGCGGAAGAGGTTACACAATCTATGAAAATTATAGAGGGGCATGCTTCTAGAATGTATCCTTTTAATGAGTATTTATTTTTGAATGTAGAACGTTTTCATGCATTTGAAATCATTCATTTGAAATCATTCATTTGAATTACTTTGTATCAAGATTATCAATCATCTTAAGATTTTAATGTCATTCTATACTTTTCTTCAACGTTGAGTTATTTCATGGCAAAGTTTTTAAAGATGGTTTTCGAATTAAATTTCATCTTTATGATGATTGGTGTATATTAATAATAATAATTTATTATAACATACTTTTTGAGATTCTATGGCCGTTCTCCAAGGTTTGTTGAGCGATACTAGATTTTTCTGGTCTTCAAAATCAGATATGTGCTGTGTGTTCTTTGAAACGAGTGTTAACGGAGTGCTTAGCCTGGCTGATATATTTTTTTGTCACAGACCTCACAGCTTATTTCATATAACCCCAACTTATCATTTAAAACATCCTGTCATTGGGGTAACCTATCATTTCAACAAATGTTAAGGTTAATATTTTATATTCATAATGGAAATGTATATCTTTATATAAACTATAACAACTGTGTTGAAATTTTAAAGTTTAAAATTGATATATTAATCAAACATCACTTTTTTCTTAACCAAAGAACAGAAAAGAAATCAAGAGACTTGTGGATCTTTTTGAGAGTTTCATTTAAACTGTTATTGTGAAATTTTATTCTCATGCAAGAATTGAGACATTGGTTGCTGATATCAGGTGATTCGGGAAAGTTTCTTCCTGAATGTCTAAGAGGTATCCAACGTAAAATAAATTACTGACATATATCTCTTCAGTATTTTTCTCCACAAATTATTACACATGTAACCAAATATTTTAAAAAGTATATCCAACCCAAGCTGTCGTTTTCAGACTGTCTTATCTCTCTGTCAAGTTCATTGGGCAGCATAAAAGGCCAAGCAGAATTTCCTCTTCTTGCTTAAAATATCACAAAATAATGCTCACTCCAGTTTTAAGATCATTGTTCATAAACACAAAATCAATTCTACATAATATGTAACCTCTTATCTACAGAGGAGAGTTTCAAAATTCACATAACAAATATAAAAAGCAATCTTTTTGACTCGGATTCTAAGAGTTGTTCATTTCGATATTAGAGGAACTAAGCTAGTTTTGAATTGCTAACTTTTTGTAAATGAATAAAATGAATGTCGCTCTTAGAAGTCTTTTATTCGAAATACTTAGTTGATCTATTGAAAACGCTCTTCCCTCATCTGAACAAAAATGCTGTCTCTTGACGGATGTTTCGTTAACCAAGTTGTCAGGAGTTTTAGTCATATCTTGGTTAGCGAAACGCGCGTCGAGAAACGGCATTTTGTTCTGGTGGGGAGAGTGTTTTCAATAGATTAATTCCACGCCAGAGATTCCAATTAATACTTATCAGGTTTATTAAGTTTTTTGAATCAAGTTTGTGTTGTCAATCTTATGAAAATCTCCCAAGCAAAAACCCAGCACTATTTTTCGATGTCAAATTTGGTTTGAATTTGTATTCAGCAAGTAAAATGAAGAAATGAATGAATATAGGTACCAAAAATGTTATATTTTATTGAAGAACTTGTTAACAATATTAAAATATATATTGAAGTAACATTACACAATATAGAGTGTTGAATAGATCATAGGATAATAAACACAATTAATGAAACCAGAGCAGTTCTTGATCAAAAGTTCAGAGGTATTGACCGATTTCTGTGGTTATGTTTTTTCATTCAATTCGAGATGGTGTTAGAATAAAAAAAATATTGTTTTATATCAGTTGTACCAAATTGTTATTTCCATACCAACTGCTACTCGGACTAAATTTCAATTTTCTTCACAGATTGCAATGATATAGGATGATATTACACAAATTTGAAGCTGAACTATCTTGAAACTTACCATAGATTGAATGACAACCAGGCAATCATTAATAGAACTTACACACTCTTTTCTGAAGTGTTTTTTATTCATCATAATGCATACATTCTTTGTCATCAAAAATACTCCTATTATGTAATCAAACCTTGCTGTTATTAAGTAATCAGTTTATAGGACACTAAGTTTATTATGGCTGTAACATTAAAAAATACCCTTTGATAAAAACTATTTTTATATCATTTCATATAAACTAGATATTGCATTAAATATTCGAATATTCAGAAGTCTAAGAACGGCAAATATATTATTAAAGCTATGGACTAGATCGCAAAAAAGAAATCATTAAAAAATCTTCAAGGGAATTGTCTAATTCCAATTTGCTCTATTGTTACTTTCAAATCTTCACCTCTTTCCCTGGTAGAATTGGCATGTGGCTGAGAATCTTGTTGAACATATGGGAAAAAACAAATCAGACATTAAATCCGAAAAATTTCATTTCTTTCCTTGGGTGAGACTTTCATTCACAAGGGTCTTCCAATGTGATGAATATTGATATGGAAACTAATTATTTAATTTGAGTTGTTGATAAAAATTTGAGTTCGTTTTTTGTGCGAACATCTACACTTGAGGAAAAAGTATTAATACAAATATTGCAACTTTGAACTAAGAACTTTGCTCTGATTCACCGTTCAAAAGAGGAATGAAGGTTTTTTTATTCATTTCAAATTTCAATTGGTAAGGTGCATAAACATAAATCTCAATGAACGCACCTGAGGAATCTATTATATAACGAAACACATGTTGCGGTTTTGTAAACTCTTAAGTGAAAATCTCACAGTGAAGTGTTTCACGAATAAAAAAATTGACAAAAAAAACAAACTACAAAAAATATATTTATAATCTAATTTCAAGCAATTTTATGGAACTTTCGACAGTGGAGTGTGATAAATTGTTCCACAATCTTCAACTTAAACACAAAAATAACTTCAAGTATAAAAGCTCATAGGAAATCTGAAACTTCTGGTTCTGAAAGATGTGTTCACTTGGCAAATATCGCAGATAACGGAATGTATTAGTAAATATAATTTGACAGTAATTCCTTTAGTTAGTATTTCTTTGGTAGTGAAATTAGTGAAGAGAAAAATCATGTGCAATACATATTTAACAATCGAAAACATACTTGATGCATGCTAAATAATGAGTCAAAAACTCTGAAACGTTTTCAGTCAAAGTTGTTATTGATATAAACTTCTCATCACATTCAGTCATGGCTCGATCCTAATAAAATCGTAAAACTTTATTTATACAGATATATAAAACATTAAACTTGGATAAAGACAATATTTTTGAGGCGATGTTGAATTTATCTAGTAGATACGTTTATCATCCTCGGTTATTGTTTGTTGCCGCAATCATACTATTCGCTCACTTCAATCGACAACATCCAAACTCGGTTCTTATCCAGCAAGAACAGATCCAGTCTAGCTTGCACCGGTTTTCAAAACATCAAAACACACTTTGCATACCCGGACCGGTTTGTTTTCTCCAAATTTAATGATTGGCACTTCTTGATCAGAGCATTTGCTGCAAAGTGCCCTACCGCAGTGCCTGCAGTGATGTGTTCTGACCGTGATCGAGAAATTTTTGCCACACTCTTGACATGAGTCGGTGCTTGTCCAAGTTGCGGGTTGGGATAGTTGATCCAGAAGGCGATTGAGAAGTTGCTTACTGGGTACCTACAATAAATCAAGGTACAGATTAACCAGTGGGCCTTTTGCCTTTTTTTGAATTACCTGGTAATTGAAAATCGTTATTCTTTCGCAGTTTTCGGTAGAAAGGCAAGCGTTTGCCTTGACCAAAACACGGCAGAGATTTGCATGACCTTTCATGTAGGCTAGAAGTAGAGGTGAATTGCCCTGAAGAGAAAATATTGATTGATTTATTTATTCATCAGCAGAAAAGGGTCTGTCTGTAACAATTATAGCGGGTATTCCAACAGTATGTATTTAGCTGATATTTCGATAGAAATGATATACGAGAAAAAAGTCTATGTTCACTTGTCAGTACTATTTTTTTTGAACCACAATACGCCTGTGTCATGTAATTAATTTTTCCGAAATAACATAATGTTGTAGGCTCTGATCATTCCATCTGAAATTATCTATAACTAGCATGTTATATGATATTCCTAAGAGTTTTTTCATTAAGACCATAATTTTCTTGAAAAATTAATTATTCAGAAAGGCATATTGTGACTGGCAAAAAAATGTAGGCCGAGTAGGTAAAAATGAAGGGACCATTTCAAATGGTTGTGTTATATAAAAAAATTAATGAAACCATTCCTTTTGGTGCCTTATAACTTTAATACAAGTGACCTTAGCATTCAGATACAGTGTTGGGACACCTGATACACAGAAATATCATCCAATAATTTTTGCTTACCATAATGTCAGGATTATTTATAGGATAATTCGGCATACACTCTAAAAATAGTTCGCAAATAGCTGCAGCATTTTCTTTTCCTAATTTACAGAGTTCATGAAGAGGATTTCGACCCTGAAAATTTGAAAATAATGATTCACAATCAACTTCCTCTTCCATATTCTATAGAGTTATGCAACAGTGCATCAGGTATCCAAAGCGGGTCATACAAGCTATGTATAAGACCTGTTTATTCCACATGTTAGATAACTTGATTCACACAAAATTGCTAACAATGTTGACCCAATACTCTTAAACTATAGTTTTATCTACTAAGAAGAGTGTAAAAATACCTACAAAAATTCATTAGTGGTTCACACTAAGAAGCAATTTTTTAAAAAACATGTCTTTCAAACCAAGTAGGTAGCCCTAATTGACCCATATCTAAGTCCACGTGAGTTTCTGCAGAAAATGCAACATTTGGATTTTTCTTTTTTTTTGAAAAATTATCTGTGTTTCATGAGACGAGCATCCTAGAAATCTGATCAAAGTTGAGATCCTAGCCCTGGTTTTTTTCCAGATTTCAAATTGAATCTTTTTTTGACAAAAAGTATTTTGACTGAACAAAGCAAAGTAGAATGTTGAATATTTGGAGAAAGGTCAACAGTGATCTTGACTACTTAAAAATGTAACACATACTGAATTATATCTACAAAGGAGTGGATTCAAATAATTTTGTAATGTCTTTATTTTTTTATCTAACAAAAGCTTTTGACACAGTGTCTCCTGAATTTCTAATTGCAAAAGTAACTCAACTTAGTTTCCAAATAACTTGTTGAAATGGATTGAATCTTATCTCAAAGGACGTACAATGACTGTAAAATGTGAAAATGTTAGATCAAGGTGCAAGGACGTTAAGCTTAGAGTGCCACAGGGGTTAGTGCTTGGACCATTGC
>WOGN01001554.1:0-18946 GCA_015342105.1 Leptinotarsa texana
TACCACTGAAAAATAATATGTCGACGCCTATGTCGAGGCGGGAATTCCTTCTCTGTGCTGTTCCAATTGGTATTGGAAATACTATCACCAAACCGTTGTTTCAACATTTCGACACGTGTTTCGATCACCAAGTGACCATTTTCAAGAGGAAGATCAGTTTCGATCTTCCTCTTGGTGTTGGGAAAACTTCAGTGATATTAATTATTACAGCAAAGGGGTAAATATTCGATTTGAGGGCACTCTGTGATTTTGAAAATTTTTTTGAGTGTACTCACTTCAAAGTTCAGAAAATGGCAACTTTTCAGCTTTCTTTTTCATAAGATAAACTATTTAAAAACACAAGCAGTTATTCACTAGGTCACCTTTACAGCTTGTTTTCAAATTAAGTTTTTTAAAGAAAATGTTGATTTTTGAATTGAAAAGTTTCAATTAAGAAGGAATAAGTGCTTCTTCTGGTGACATTCTTCTATTTCTAGGTTAGTTACTAGTGACATTTCAGAAAAAAGTGATTGGTATTTGCTGCCGCCTACTATTTCAAATTCGTAGATTTGGATTTTTAGTTTGACGTGAAAAACATTTGAATTACTTTAGGAATATTGACAGAATCAGTCGTACCAACTATGCCATTAACCTTAAAAACGTAAAATACAGAGATAAATAACCAAAAAGCAGCTCCGTACATTTTTTAACATTTTTATTCGAAAAATATTGATTGCTGAAGTGAAAAGTGTCAATTAAGAAGGAATAAGGTGTAAAAATAACCAAGTAAGTAAATGCTTGTGTTTTTAAATAGTTATCTTGTAAAAAAGAAGGCTGGAAAGCTGCCCTTTTCTGAACTTTGAAGGGCCGTAACTTTGTAAATAAGGGAGAGCGCCGCTGTTTTTTTCAAATTCGTAATCTACGCATCAAAATACGTAAGTACAATCAAAAACTTTTTCAAAATCGCTGGGTGCCCTGAAAACGAATATTTACTGATATTTTAGCTATTCATTCTAATTTTATTTGTTCTTTCATAGATTCCGATGGAAGTACCAAATACTAAAATGTATTGGATCTCTTTATTATTCCTTTATCAAATGTGCCGTAGGTCGAGAGTTTTTGACGAAATGTTTTACATTGAGAAGGGGGACCATCTCGAGAAAACTCAAAAGAAATTTCTCCTGAACGCCATCACTACGATCATAAACAAACAGGAAGTGTTTGAATCATTTTGGTTGATGGCCGGTCACTTTAAAAACCTTTCAGTGTTAGCACTCAATTTTGTGGTGGTTTTCGTCACGGTGAAAACAAAATTTCACCGGATATTATAAGGCCGATATGGGGTCTGTAAAACGAATATTTGACACGAACCTCACGCAAGCAGCATGGTAAACAATTTTTTTTTTATACATATTATGCATAGACGCTTAGATGTAGCTGATACTTTGATGGATCGCCTAATTTAGCAACCCAAGAAAAAGTAGTAAAAAACGTGAATAGGTTTACATTGCAGTGCTATTCCGGTAGTGCTGTAAAAATAAATCAAAATTTCAATGTGGGCAGTCAACTTGGAAATAATAACATGTTAAATCTAATTTTGATGATGTTTAAACTCCACGAACAGGCAATTTAGACGATAAGTTGAATATGTAATATAAATAACACAAGTCTGCAACAAAAAACTGTCTGGATGTTTTCCACTGATTTCTATGTATTTAGGAGTTCTGAAAACTGTAAAATACTCAAAAAATTCAAGAACGTCAGGTTACTTTACGAAATTGTCTTACGAAAAAGGGGTTTTTTGGGTCGTCCTTTTCAATCTCCACTGTGAATGTCAAGGCCGTAGACATGAAACAAATTCGGGGGGGTTTCCTTTGGTGGAACAATAGAAAACCATGAAAAATAAAAATAACGAAAGAAAGAAAAGGTGTTACATGATCATATACATTTATTAGAAAACTATTACAGAAATATTAACATCTTTTTACAAAATCAAATTAATTTTTCTAGCTTTCTCTGTAGCAAACAAATCAATTACCTTCTCGGTGTCGTTTAGTCGTTCCTGGCTTGTGGAGTTTCTTAAATAAGTTTTACATCAGTCGTGCGCAATCGTAACATGGCCATTAACGCAACCTCCTGTGATGTTTAAACAAGCCAATTGTTGTATTTGATATAATTTTTGGATGGCTGTTGCTTGTAGAACTTTCAGGGGGAGATCAATCCCCCTTGATCCTCCCTCTGGCTGCGACCTTGGTGAATGTGATAGAAGGGTGGAGAGAATTAATGAAAAATTCAAAAACTCAGTCAACTGTCTGTTCGTTCCTGTGAAACATAGCAGGATATCAACCACATTTCTCTAATACGCGAAACTTCTGTGGGCTACTGTGTATTTTTCTCTCCAAATCGTTCATGAAAATCTCTGCCAGAATAGAACTAAGTTCTATTCTGGCAGTAAGCAAGTCTAATATTTTCTATTTCACTACTGAATTGATAGACTTTCCGTCCAATAGATTCTCTACGACAGTAATCGTTTCATTCGGAGGAATACTGGGAAACAGATTCTTTAGATCAAACGAAATCAATTTGGTATTATCCGGGAGTGTAAAATCTTGAATTTCGTTGATCAAATGGGCTGAATTCTTTAAATTAAATTTTGATTTGAAGTGGGCGTGGTTCTGACTAATTGATTTGAAGTTGGTGTGGTTTTGATTAATTGCAGTGAGTTTTTCGAATATTTTAACTGAAGGAGGTGTGACAAAAGAAACTACCGGTCTAATCGACTAGTTATCTTTGTGTAATTTAATCAACGAATAAAGTTTAGGTGGTTGTGGGTTCTAGGAATTTTTCCTTTTCATTCATGACACAATGAATATTTTTGAAAGTTTCCTTGACTTCTTTCTGATATAAATGGGTAGGGTCGTTTCTGAGACTATCGTACATGTTAGCATTTATAAAGTCTAACGTCTTCCCTACATATTATTCTTTGTTTATGGCTATGACCGTTTTGCCTTTATCAGCTTGCCATTTTATTTGTTCCTTTATAGATCAAATCTATTAACATCTGTTTAGACAATGAAAGTCCGAATAACATGTAACATATGCCTTGTATCTGATTTAGAATTCCATATATTAGGTGATAGTATAGAAAGAAGAAAGAAAGAAATTTTATTGATACTTTACACTCTTCATATTTACACAAGTCAGGTGAGAATATACTAGTAAAATAGGTAAGTCATGATTATAATTATTTCATCAGTTCGGACTTCCATTGTCTAATCTAATATAAAATGATTTGAAACCCTGAAAAAACAATTACGAAATTAATAAGTTTAACCGAAAATAACAATTTTATTAAACAAAAACTAAATTTACTAAAAATTAACATACAAGCTACAACCAAACAAATGAAATCAAAATATTAATGCCAGCTGAAAAAATAAAGATTAAAAAAATTATTATAAGCAAAAATGAAAAACAAATTGAAAAAATTAATGAGGTTTCAAACCAAGTTATGTCACGACGTTTCGATTGTTAGTATCCACAATCGTCTTCGGGTGATAACTAACAGTTATCCACAATCGTCTTCGGGTGATAACTAACAGTGACTGAAATAAAGCATAGTAAGTTGCTAACAATTTTGGCCAAGTTTTTTAGGAGATAAGTTATTCTGCATAGTTTTTTCGCTAAATAATCAACGTGAGATTTCCATGCTAAAGATAAGTCATTCATTACTCCTAGAAATTTCAGATTTGACTTCAACTCCATGTCATGATTTCTAAGAGAGAAAACAATATAGTCAGTTTTTGAGTCATTTATGCGAAGCCTGTTACAGTTGAACTAATCTTCAACCTTCAACTGTGCCTCTATGATTTTTTCTTTTGAATTAGATATGGAGAGATTTGTTTCAATCAATGTTGTATCATCAGCAAAGAGGATCACCTCAGTGTCTAGCACCACCGCAGGTAAGTCATTGATGTAAATCAATAACAGTAGCGGGCCCAGTACCGAGCCCTGAGGAACCCCATATTCTACCGATAATAAATTTGAACATTGTTTATTGAAGTAAGTAATTTGTTTTGTGTCAGATAGGTAGGAAGTTATAAGCCCTAATAGTTTATCATCAATTTCATATAGATATAGCCTAGCGCAAGCTTAATAAAATATCTTAACTAGATAAATCAGCCTCAAATCATAACTTTTATAAATTTTCTCAATTTATTATACAGGGTGTAACATAAGTACGTTGAAATATTCAAGTTACGTATTCCTGAGACAATTTCAAGAAGAAAAGTCTATATGAACTTGTGTCCGAAAATGCTTCGTTTCGGAGACATGGGGTGTTGAAATTGAATTTTATGTTCGCTTTTCGAAAAAAAAAACTCTTGCAAAAATGAGTTATTTGCACGAAATTCGGTACCCGGGGTTTTTTAACGTGGGAAATAATAATGTCGTGTTAATTTTCATGTCACATCTAGGGGGCGCTCCGTTCACGGTCATTATTTATTTCAAATTACCCTAACTTTTTTGACAGTAAACTTTTGGCACTTTTCATGAGAAAACCTTATTCTCGCACCTTTTCCAAGTAAAAAAGGTACACTTCCTCAACAACGCTGTAGGTGATCGTTTTCGAGATGTTTACAATTTTCTATATCGATGCATATCCTTTCCAAAGCATTCGACACGGTTCATCACGGTTTGCTTTTGAGATCGCTTGAAAACATAGGTGTAAGAGGTAACTTCGAAAGTTACCTCTCAAATAGATATCAACGAGTAAAACTCGACCAAATTGTCAGCGAAACGAGAAAAATTGAATACGGAATACCACAAGGTACTGCCTTAGGACCAAGCAATACTTTATACTGCTGATATCTGGGAGGCACTCAAAGGAAAAACTCAAAATGACTTTAGTAAAATAAAAACATTTTTGAGTAGTAAACTGCTCACAGTTAATTTAGAAAAAACAAACTACGTCCCTTTCAGCTGTAACAAAACTGGTTTACCCATATTCAATAACTTAACAGTGAACATAAATGACAAGCCGTGCCATATCTTACCTCTCAATGAAATTAAATATCTGGGAGTCATAATCGAATCACACTTAAGATGGGATTCTCATATAAAATATATTATTAATAAACTACAGACTATTCTCTATAGATTCAAATATCTCAAAAAGATATTACCAACACACCTACTAAAAATACTATACCACGCACTAGTGGTTCATTCTTGATAATCCAAGACAACTAGTTCATCACTTTTTCGATGCTCATGTTTACTAAACAAATCCTGAACCCTAGTATGTTGTTGTGTACTGCTCACTTGAATGAGAGCTTTATTATCATCCCCACTAATACTATTTTATGAACTATGTTTTCACTTTAATATTATTTATTCTTCTGCGTAACTATTACATCATTCGCATTCCTTTTAAACATTATCACATTTTACTGCTAAACAAGTACAACAACCATTACCGCTCATTTTGTATCACTTTATAATTACTCTGATTATTATTTTATATACTATGTATTTATTTATAAATTTTCTCTATTGTTTATTACTTGTATATGTATGTTATAGTTATCCGTATTTTTAGGTATTGTATGGCGAAACAAGTGCAATAGCACTTATCGCTCATCGGCTTTATTTACTTTATTTTATTGTTAGACATTTCTTTGCATTATGCAAAATTGAATAAAGAGTATTATTATTATGTAGCTGATATGTTTTCAAGGATGACTTTGACCTTATTGGCTTATGATGTGAAAACATTTCGATTGATTCAGTCGTTAAGAAAAATCTAATTATATGTGAAATATTCAATTTAATAAATAATAGGCATATATGTAAATTGTTACGTACATTTCAGTAAGATAATATTAAAAGTGTCAGTCTCTGCATTGCATTGCCAGCCTCTGCAGAACAAAAAACAAAAATCCCCCTGTTTATTGGTGTCGAGTTCTGACTTCATCTCAGGTTGAGTTAGTTTCATAGTTAGTTCCACCGCAACCCGCAAGGGTTTATTGTGGCTCACACCTATTTACACTCGACCAAATAGATCCAACTTCTTAACGAAGCCGATTAGTTTGTATGATGAGTGGTCTTTCAGGTCAGATGGTGAGAGTACGGCTCTGTCGAACTTTAAAAACCTGATTCGGTCGTTAGTTGTAATAACGCATCTGAAACACGTGACTTCTTTTATACTAACCGATGACTTCCACTTGATTGGCGTGAACTTCAGTTTTTTGAATTTTTCTGAATTTCCTGAGAGCGAAATATTCTCATATATTTGCCTATTTTTAATTTATATAAACATCGTTTGCCTCTGAAGGAAACTTTTCACATTCCAGAACTGAAATATTAAAAGTCTCTCGACTTTCTTAGCTTAGGGGAATCGACCAACTTATGTACTAGAAAATATATCTTCTCTATGTTTGCTTGTAGCCAATGGTGGAAGTTATTAGCAATACATCCAAAAGTGCTAGTTTTTCAGCTATACATGGTGAGGCATCCCAAACGACATCGTATTTGAAACCAAACCATTGATTTTTTTCGGGAATGTCTCCATTCTATTATATCTATATCGATTGAAGCTTCAGAAGAAAACTATTTTGGAGTCTACAAGGTGGCCCATATAAGTTACTATTTATCCAAATATAACCGTTCTCGTGTTATTAATTTTTTTCTAAAAATGGCACATCGAAATGTATAGAAATCAGCCCTTCGAAGTCTGACAAAGCATGAATGAGATTTTAGGCTCTTGATTTCGATGAAACCCGATTTTTACTATTGCACAGAATACTGAAAAATCATTGTCACTTTCCATAATTTCGGACAAAGATTACGTTGTTATTTCAAATAGAACACCATGTGCTTTTTTGGTCTCAACAATAAAAAATGCAATTATCTTTAATTTTATTATGGGGTTTCGTATACTTAACCTGAATAGTTTTTCAGATAATGACTTTTCAAACAGTAGTTCTTAGTTCAATGCATTCTTTCAATCAAGATAGCTTCGAAACAACATTCATTCAACTTGTAAGAATTCCTGTTAACAGTTACCGTATTTTATTTTATTGAAAACATTCACTGAATCATTACCGTTGAATATGAAAACTTATCCCTTTAAAGAGCGGATAGATATGAATTTAGCGATTGGTGAGTGTTAATAGAAATTGCCTTTTGGCATCGAGAATGTATGCCCAAAAATATTCAGACTGGAATCATCTAAACAAATAGGTTCTCAGACGATTGATACATGAATTTCGTAGGATTGGAAGTGTAGCTTATGAAAAGGCAAATAGACCATAGGAGTCAACGTAAGATTGAGACAAATCAGGTTCTAGATAAGTTTAGTGAGGATGAACATTTTTGAATTCCATATTATTTTCTGATGGATCTACTTTTCATAATAATGGCTTAGTCAATTGACACAACTTCTTTTATTATAGTGATGTGAATCCTCATTTTTCTAAAAAACTCTGGATAATCAGAATAGATGGTCTGGTAACGTGTGGGAAGGAATTATGAGTACACAAGTTATAGGACCATATTTTCTTTATGGAAACTTAAATGATCGAACATTTTTACTATTTTCATGAGATGATCTGCCTGAGCTTCTGGAGAATATGCCGCTAAATATCAGACAACAGATTTGGTCACAATTGGAGGAAGCTCCGGTACATTTTAAATTTAGTATCAGTTTTCAAATATGTGCCCTTCAAATAAATGGTTTTATAGGGGAATACCACAAAATTGGCCAGCGAGATCACCAGATTTGACTAGTCTTGATTTTTTTCTATGGGAATACTTGAAGAATGAGGTTAACGACACTTCTCCAACCACATTGGAAAATATGAAAGAGAGAATAAGGGCTGCGTTTCGAGGATTGTTGCCCCAAATGCTATCAAATGTCAAGCATTTTTTTATAGAGGTAGTGAATCTTTGAATCCAACAGAATGATCGTCATTCCGAGCATGTACTTTAAATTAAATACATTTGTATTTCATATTTTGTTGTTGTTTCAATTAAATGATAAAAAAAGAAATTGTATAGTCTGTTTAATGAAAGGTCAGAATATGAATGTGAATGGTAACTATATTTCAGTGAACAATGAATATTTTCGATGAAGTGAAGTATAACAACTATCAATGAGAATTCTGTGAGCAAATCAAATGAATATCCTTTCAAAGCTATCTTGATTCAAATAATGCTTTGAAATAAGATCTACTATTTGAAAAAGTCAATATCTGAAATATTATTTAGGATAGGTATTTGAAATAACAAAGTTTTCTGTGACAAATGACAAAGTGTCTGTGACTGTATAATATTGAGAAACATATTTTATCAAAATCGATAGCTAAAAACCACTTTTGTGCTCGATCAGAATTTGAAGGGATAATTTAAAGACATTTCAATGTAATTTAATGAATAATAAAAATAATAAAAAATAAATAACTCGAGAAAGGTTATAGTTAAATACATAGTACGTCTCATGATATCATATTGATTCTTCCTGACCTTATTTACAAGTGTAACGAAATACAGCGAGTACCATTAAAAACACAACTTTGATATCTCACATATTTTTGAGCCACTCTGTATACTTCAAATATTTTCCTTCTACAATATTCATATAATGGAATGGAGAAAATCCCTATTGGTTGGGTTTACATGGACCGTGTCATATGGGGTGCCCTACCTTGTATAATCAAATTCTCAACCCTTATCGGCATTTCCTATAACTAGTACATCTAGAAATGGTTACTTTCTGTCATTTTTAATTTCACACGTGAACCCTTTTGCATCATCTACAGTTGCTGAACTGTATCAAAATCTGTTCTGAACAATTCTGCGTGAGCTTGATGTGCTTTTCAATTATTTCACAACATAGTTTCTTCTTTTCCAAAAGATCACTCAAATATTCGGTTCCTTTCGGAGATACACTTCAAGACATACTAGATTCTTTCCGTCTCGCAAATTCACTTTCCTTCCTGAAGATAATACAAAACAAATATACGACCTATTTCTTTGAAATTATTCAGTATGTGAAACAACGTCAACGAAATTATTGCATCCTTTCATCATCACCCGTGTCGCATTGTGTTTGTAAGCCGTTTGAATGTATTTTTCCGCGCGATAGTTTCAGTTTTGTGATAAATCCTTAGATATTGACTTGAATTGTATGGTGTGAAGGGAAACTTTAATGTGCCTGAAATGTTTATGTTTATTCATTCAATAGGTTTGAAAATATTATTTCTAACTATAAAATGGATATTGCTATGCCATTTTAATTTATCCTTTGAAGAAAGACATGTCATCGTGAATTTTTCAATAGACCTATGAAAGATAAACAGTAATTTTGATATATTTGAATCTTTCTTTTGAATCACTCCGTCAGGTATGAACAAACATATGAAAATCCGCTTGTTAGTTTTTAAGTTTAACGCGTTCAGACAGACAGACGTGGCGAAGAACTTCATTTCGTAATATTCAAAGATGAATTTACTGTTCGAAAGTATGTCTTTTCCATATATTAAAACTTTTATACCATATACGTCACGAATAGTTTGTTAGGTTCCTGATAACCAATTCAAAATGATGGTTTATTTTATTTTATAATTTGTTGAAATCTGAATATTCACACCTTGATAACGGTGATATTTCTCGAAAAATAATATTTTTTTACATTACATGGAGCGAGCTACTTGCTGAATTTCATTTGTATCTGATTATTCAACTGTCAAAATTGAACTATTATGGTCACATGATTGATTGTCTATTATTGTCAATCAACTTTATATCTTTCACTTGTATGTTAAAGTTTACTATTTACTTTTCACTTAGTACTTTAGTTTACCTCACTTTCCACACTGTAACTGCATATCTACTGCTTCTAGGGGAAAATATTCTCACTTCAGAATGCTACCACTTGATTCATATTTCTTGCAATAATTTCGAATCTTATCTGGAGGTATATTCATATGCGAGACTATTATGAATGTTGAACTCTGTTCAAACAGCGCGAAACAGTGGGCAAATATCATGAGTTTCTTTTATGAATTCGATTAACCTCCCTAAAGAATTTGGCTTAAATTGATTCCCTATCATAACTCTCAATTTCCTTCATTAATACAATGTTTGTTAGTCATATCTTTAATATGGACGACTTCGTGTCTAGAAGCTATGACAGTAGTTTTCTTTTCCGGGATCTGTTTTGTCGTTTGTGATTCGTGGTTTCGTTTCATACTATGCTCTTATGGGAAACATTGTACTCTCAAGGACTATTATTAGGGTGGTACCATACCCTTCCTCTTCTGAATTTCAATAAAATTAAGTCAATTTGATTTTTTCTTTCAGAAAATTAATTATAAACTCCAAAAAGTGAAAAATCAGTTGAGTGATTCAGAGAATCGAGTGCTTCGAAGATAAGTTTTTATTCGCTAAGTGGTTATTGAAAGTACAACTTCACTTTCGCTACACTGACTTCCTGGAATTTCTCAAATTCGATAAAAATTTGGATGAACTTATTTCCTCAATGATTCTGAATTATTTCGATGACAATTTCTGGAGAAAAGCATTTTGGCTTTTCACTTCGCAATCTTTCTTCTTTGAAAGCTCAGAGACGTGTTTTCAACCCTAAATTTCAAGAAGGATACCTTAAAGATTACAGCTTTTTATGAGAGGAAATTTTTATATCAATGTATGCTGTTTCATATATTACATAGTGCAGCGTTAATATAAAATGATATCTACTTTAATTCTATAATAAATGTTTGGAGCAAAAACCGAATGAGAAAAAGTCGTTTTTTTGTTCAAAAAGAAAATATTTCAAAAAAACTTCTTCTCTCGTGTAATTTAATGTTCATATGAAAATAGTTTATTTGGTAGGGCTTTTTTCACTTTGTTTCTGAAATAAACTTGTTTTATGATCTACAGATTTGTTTCAATATTTCACTTCGAAATTAATTTTTCTTCTTATTTCTATATAATAAATACAGTTTGAAAAAACTAAAAAACACGCTTTTGAAGAACATCGAACTGGAAAGTTGAAAATAATTTTTTTAAATAAGCTTATAACAATAACGAACGAAAAATACAAGTATTACTGTGATAAAAGCGACGGGCGCCTGATATACAGAAATATGGCACAGAGCGTCCACGCATTTTCCACAATAATACTAGTATTTTTCGTTCGTTATTCTTTAAAGCTTATTCAAAAAATATTTTTAACTTTTTAGTTCGATGTTCTTTAAAAGCGTGTTTTTTAGTTCACAAAGAGAAGCTGATGATAGTTGAAGACACGTGTTTTTGACCCAAAATTTCTTAACGATGATATATGTCTATATAAGTTAAAGTTTGTATCTATACTCTTTCATACGTTAATTTCAAAACGAATGTTTCGAGTACGAGCTGAATAGTAGAAAGATATTTTCGTGTTATTTCGTGTTGTTTGGACAGGACTTTTTCTTTCATGTATTTCAATGTTGCTGTGGAACTACGTATTTCGATAGAGCGTTTGTTTAAATTTATACCTGAATGAATCTTTTTCTTTCGAACCTAATTGTTTTCCACTTTAGTCGAAAGTTTCGGGGTGGATCGGAGATGTGATGAGCATGAAAAATGTGAACGATGTAATGGTGAATGAAGCGTACATAGTAGCTCATGCGGATGACCAAATGGTCATTATCGAAAGAGGTACTGTGGGTGAGATAGAACACAAATGTGTCCCACATCTTATTCTCCAAGGCGCTGGAGGCGTAGGATGTTGATTGGAAAAGAGGTTGGAGGCGTAATATGTAGTTTTGAGGACGCCGATGTAAAGAGTGAGAAACGACGCAATTTGGCTTCGAAACGTTATATATAGGAATAAATGGAAAACAGGATCCCAGAAGAGAAGGGGATGAATGAAGCGGAGTTGGCAGACATTGAAAGAACACTCGAGCAATAACTGCTCGAGGATGGCTTGAAAATAGTGAATGTAGAAAAAATGGAAAAGGATAATACGAAGAGTGGAAGGATGTTAAGAAAAATGATTGAAGAGAGAAATGAAGGGGTGGACAGACCAGGATTATATGAAGAAGACGACATAATATGAAATGAAGGAAATAGAAGAGCGCATCAAGAAACTGAGAGAGAAATGAAGGAAGATCAAGTGACATGAGCGACTGAGAGTGGGTGGAATAAGTGAGAAGTGGGAAAGACAATTCACAGTAAAATTGGCTGATTGAATGTAATGAAGAAACTACTGGATAACTGCTGCACAGACACTGTACGATGTTTAGATATAACCTCTGGATATTAGGCGATATTTGGACAAGGTCTCAAGGTCTCGTGCTCCTGCGGATGAGGAAAGTCGGAAACAGCGATACATGTGTAACAAAGGTGTCTAGATGGAGAGCGAATGAAATTGTAGTAGTTCAAGAAAGTAGAATCGGGAAGGTGAGACGTCGCGGCAGTAAGAGTGGTGAGGGATGCGTGAGTAGGCTATAATCAACGGGTCACAACTGAATGGTGTTAGGAAGAAATTAGGAAAGGTGAAACGTGGTGGCAGTAAGAGTGGTGATGTTTGCATGAGTAGGCTATAATTGAGTCATAACTGAATGGATTGGAGTAGAGTCGTGAATCGGCGTGGTCTTTTGGCCACCCAATGTTCATAACACACCAGCTCATGTTAGTAGATACGAGATTTAGATCTGAGTTGAACTGTAGACTCAGGAATATTTCGTTATAATGAACTGTGAACTCATGTTACTTTGATAAAAAAAATGGAGGGGCTTCTGACTGGCTCTCTCGGGATTCAGGCGAGTCAAGCTTCTGTTTGCAGGATAGAAGAGGTTTCCTGGGGACTGGAGAAGTTAGACCGGGAGTTTCAATTGCTTGAAGGCTGAACAGCCAGGCAATCACAGTTGATTTTACTGTCCATCGATAGAACTCCTGCTCAAAATAGTGCTGTATGACGGGAAACTTAGCTGCAAGTAATGCGACAAAAGAACATGTAATTCGAGTTTAGGACATTTTCCTTTCAAATGTGAGGCACTGAATTACAGGTGAGGAATTTTTGACGAAGTTTCAACAAATACATAAAAGAAGAGTTTTGAAATGTGTAGTATTGAAAAAATCGCAAAGAGCCCGGAGGACGAATTGTTTTATGGATATTTAAAAGAAATGGACGAGCCTGACGACTATCGTTTACCTGTAGCTATTGAATCTTTTACCTGCCCTTTTCCACAACGGTGAGTGCATTTATTGGTTCTAACTAACAATGCATTCTTTGAATTCGTTTTCTATACGGTTTTTCAGATATATACGCAATCACATAAATTTTGAAATATGGAAATTCGTAGTATCCTCTGCACATATGTGCATTACTCTCACTTTCAACGTAACGAAGAGAAAAATATCCAATATTCCTTTCAGTTATTCTTTAAAGGCAACAAAGCCCGTACCCATTTCATTTATTTCGATTCACCATACGTCTGTCAGTGTATTCGTGGGTGCACACTGAATACAGAGTAGCGTACTTCCGCTTTCCACTCGATGGAAATAAGAGTTGTCTTTTCATGATGACGATTTGGCTTATATTTATTTTCCGGGAGAGTTGTGTCTGCTTGACTGAGATGGGATATTTATATAACTCGGGTATAACTGAAATATTCGGTTTTCAATATTGTATATTTGTTGAGATGTCTGGATGGAATGGGAATGAATACCAAAGAACATTAGAAAATGTTTCGTCATTCTAGTGAGATGAGTATCATAACGTGAAAATTCACATTTCAGGAAAGCTCATAAAGTTAAGATAATCAGGATATAAAGCTAACAATAAATATTTTCGGAAGTGTTCTTTATAGAATTGATAAAATAATGCGGCAGGTATTTCATATTATACACTAGGAGAAGAAAGGTGGCATACCAGTCGGTATTTCCGAGCATTCATTCTACTTTCATGAATGAACTCAAATTAGTGCAAATTGAAAAATGAAGAAGTTGATGAGGTTATCTGGTAAAAAATTTGTCGCTTGGTTAAACAATAGGTCAATATCATATTTCTCTACCGGTTCATTCGAAAAGAAAGGCTGTTAGTTGAAAACGGTAGTTCATTTTAGCGATTCTTTCGTTGGATCGATTCAATTCTGGTTTTTATGTAATCCGCCAGGCTTCCATATTTTTCCATCTCATGTCGCTGTTTAAAATATAGGAACCAAAAACAAAGTGATCATTCGATAGCCACTGATGCTCTCAAACATCAAGGATCTTTTATGAATTTTAAAATTGAGGAAAATTCCCCATGTCAGCCGCATTCTAATATCAGAGGAAACTCGTTGAAATTAGATCTCATGAGCAAAGTATTCGTGATCGAATACCAGACAGCCCTATTTCCACCCAAAATAAAACTCATGAAGGCTGAGCTGAAAATTCAAGATAAGCCTTAGTGAGTCAAAGTAACGACATGTTTCCTTACAGGAACACCATCTGTCATCACAAAAATGCCGTATCAATGGATCTGTCGATCCATTAGATGACGTTTTTCTAAAAGGGTATATCATCGCCTCAACAAGAGAAAACACATTCATTATCAGTTCTGGACATACTGAAAGTTCTTTATGTACTTACCGTTGAATGGTCTACCACTTCCAGAATTATTCAACCCTTACGCAGTTTTTGTGAAAGACAAGCTACGAATAAGAAAAATTCTATAATGTTCTGAATCATTCACATTCATTTAATTTTCGTAATTTCTAATGGTATATATGAATTTCATATAGAAATAAATGTACAGTAACGATTTTTCAATATCTAAAGTGTGAGCTGTCATTACAAAGACCAATAGTTTTTCTATGAAACAGTAACCTTTCAAAAAACCCATTTTCCTGGAATTTTATGAAAGTATTTGCTGTATTTACAGGTTTAGAGAAAAAGAGCTGAGAGCCTTCCAAAAAAATTGAATGAATTGCCAATTGAGAATTCATATTTTAGTTTTTTTCTGAAATGAGGTTCACTCACGATGCACCAGTCAGAAGCAGCTAGAGTTCCGTAGCTCCATGTCATTGACCTGGAATGTTAAAAGAACCATTCCATTCACCGTCATCATATATAAACAAATATGTTTTATCAGAAAAGAATTTCCACGGTAATGAACAATAAACATCAATTAACAGTGAGTGAACTTTGCGATCCAAAATAAACACTTCTACTGCTCCAAAACACCAGACCCGCAACACTCATTTCAAGGAACGAGTATTGTAGTTTTCAATAGATTTGGGAGCTGTGCTTCTAGTTTATTGAGGTAGTTGTTCGTCAATCCTCCCCAAGCAATTAGACCATACTTGAGCTGAGATTGTATAAGCGCAAAATAAAGTATCCTCAAGTGATTTAATGAACAGAAATTCAAGCAGATTTTGAATTTTCTTGTTAGGCCTCGAATTTTCGAGAGCAGTTTTTGAACATTTATATCCCATTTGAGGTGACAATCAATATATATTCCCAGGTACTTAATACTGATTCGCATCTTTATTTAAAATGTTCCAATAGTTCCAATAAATTCGGCACTTCTCGTTCCCCACAACGGATTCGATATCCCCCGGAGCGTAAGGCAACACCGGTGTTTCGTCAATACCGTAGGAGTGCCGTAGATGGTAATATAGCACTCTTAGGGCCGCGTTATGTCGATGTATATAGGCCGAGACCAGATATGCTGGACATGCTTATAGCAAGTGCATTAGGGTCTCGGGTGCCTCGCAGCCGGCCCTGCACCTTAGTCTACCGCGACTGCGGTAGACTAAGGTGTTGAAGACACCACCCGTCAGGCGCTTTTATAAGCCAAGGTCTCCAATGTTATTGAAGAACACCCCATGCAGTGGCTTATCCTTGTGTCTCCGTAGAAGTGAGGTGATCTCTGCAGTCGAAAACTATACCGAGTTCATCAGCTGCTTGGGCAGCTGCCCTAAGGAGAAATGCTCCGATTCCTGCTCTCTCATGGTCACAGACCATGCAGAGAAGGGGATCCGAACTCCTGACGACTTTACAGGCTGTATCCAGTACCATTCTGTCATGTAGACACTCCAAACCCAAAAGTCCACGGCCTCCCTGGACATCAACAAGATATGGTTTCAGCAGGACAGCACTACGTGCCACAAAGCTGATGCCAGATTGGATATTCTGTATGAGCCATTTGAGGGCAAGTTTAACTCACATGGGGGTGATGCGAACTGGCTACCGAGGACGTACGATTTGACCCAGTAAGACTTTTTCTTTTGGGGTTTTCTTAAGTATGCGAATAAGCAACAAACCACAGCGGTCCTCAAAGCCAACATAACCCAAGTCATTGGCAAAACTTATGAGCAACCAACATAACCCAAGTCATTGGCAAAACTTATGAGCAAGGGCCATTGAAAATTGGACAATTCGGATGCGCTCCAACCAGACAAGCCGTGGCGGACATTTGAATGATGTTACGTTCCATAATATCATCAGTACTTCTTTCGAACGAATGAAAAATTTCGATGATATCTCACACACATTTTTTTTCATTTAAATTCAAAGATAGGAAGATTTTAATGATAGTCTCTGTATATGACCAATTCAAATGTTTCCTATATTGAACTGTAAAAGTTATTGAAATACTCATTATCAGAAGTAATGATTTATTTAACTGGCCGTAGGTGCTTGTGTGTCAGGTTTCGTTTACTATCATAATCAAGAGTGGAATTTTCATAAGAAGTATATTTCAGAGTTATTTGAAATAAGTTATTTGAAGCTGACATTGAAATATCAATAATATTAATCTGATAGATTTCAGCAGAAAACCCTGAATGAGACCTTTCAAATTTCCAATCAAAAAAGCTATGCAACTAGCTGAATGAAACAAACAAACAAATTTCCATTTGCCTACATAGTATTTCTGTTGATATTCTAGAAAGTGTTAAGGTACTTTATAAATGAATATTCTTCTTACATTTCGGTGAAAATTAATATGCGAAAAGATACACTTTCTCACTTCTATTGTAAACGTAATCTACATGTTTGCATCGTTAAATTCATATAATGTCATCCAGTGACAAATGTTTCTAGATTCTCCTCCCCCGTTGGTAGATTGCCTTTAATGGTTTCATGTTTTATGATAATAACGAGGCCATCTTCGTGGTGATTCAAATTTCATCTGCTACTGTTGCGGAATAATATTGTTCACATATTTTTACGAGGTCATTTCTATGGTAATTTGTAGGTCATAATTAACAGAAAAAAGTAGCAGAGAAAATTGAACCCCTGTAATTGGATTCTAGTGATTTGATGAATAAAACAACAGGAGAGCATAATTATGGATCTGTGACTTTGTTTATCAGCAACGATGATAACAGTTGATCAGAATGTGACCACGGATGGGTGATATTTCATGAAATAATTTTATTATATTTAGAGGCGGCCAACATTGTCATATGAGAGATGCGATTTACAATGTTAGACCAAATACAATTCTGATTGAAATGAATATGTAAAACAGGGGGAAATTGGTAATGAGGGGCAGTGAACATATTAATATAGAAATGAATTTTTTCTCGAAAAGTTTGGAATATTCGAAACCAGATTATAGACATGTCTTTTTACTGGTTAATGCTGGGATGCGCCTTTGTTTCAAAATTTGTTGTAGACCAGGTAGAAAACTTATGACGTTACCGCAAGAGGCGGCTAATTGTCAATATTTCTATTCCTTTCTGTCATCAATTGTTCCTTAATAAATTATGATGCCTTACGTAAGTGAGGTTCATTTCAGTCAGTTCCAGTTTACAATCGTCGTTTTTTGAATTCATGATTCCATTGAGAATTTGTTAAGATCGGATTCGAATCGTGAACTTTTTGTCTCATCTTGTCCACACAAGCTCATTCAACGCCCAGAATAATTCATCAAAATGAGCTGGATCATTCTTGAATAATTTGAATTACTTTCTTCTGGTCAGTGATTTAATCATAATATACGTTCTCAAGTTTCTTGTTGTTGAATATTAAATTTTTCGTAACACGAAGGCAGAACAGAATTACTGGTTGCCTTGATTTCTTCAGTTCCGTAACTTTTTTTCTAACTATTGTCGTGTTAATTGATATCAGTTCTCAGTTCAGCCGAAAAACAATCGAAATAATATCAAATGAATTGAAATCTCGCCCATCAGCCATGAATAACAAGATGATTAAACTTCTCCACTTCCTACAAAAATGATGATAAAGCCGACGAAAGGAAAAAAGCAATTGAATTTAAAATGGCCTCTCGTCAGTACATCACCAACACAGAGTCGATGATATTCTATAAATAAAGTTCGAATTCCTTTCAGAGTATCATTCTTCGAACTGAGCTGAAACGAACACCAAACAACGATGTCATCGGACTCGATAATTGAAAATCGCTTCTGGCAGTTGTATAGCCAACAGTATTTGCAGAAAATAGTTCAGTGAAGATTTCTGCACTGACACCTGTCAGATATAAACCAACGCCCTTCGTGGTATTAGCCAGGGAAACAGTTTTCTGATAGTTTGTGCAATATCAGGGTTTGACTCATTGAACTTCAATGCAATAGAAATAAAAAAAGATATTTTTGGGACGAACTCGTGTGCTTTATATTTTCCTCATTACAAAATTACAGAAATTTCTGAAAGAAAGATGAATAGATAGATAGATAGATATATAGATAGATAAATCAGTCTTTTGTGCTAGATTATATAGATGAAACAGGCAGTTTATTGAAGAGACGGATACCAGTAAACATAGGGGACTTTTTATACTTTGCGTGATGGTGTTTTTGGGTGATGAGCATATGGTTATTCCTAGTATGATAATTATAATTTTATTTTGACGAAAAATGACGTCACAAGGAAAGGTCACAAGGAAGTCGCAGCTCTCGGCCCATTATAATACTGGCAGGGGTCTGGCCGGTTGACTCGTGCACTGCCGAACGATAAGCCAACAGGAACA
>WOGN01001555.1:6428-18944 GCA_015342105.1 Leptinotarsa texana
GAGAACTTCCTTCGTATTACAGAGCACGAAAGCACGGTCTAATAGAGTCTTGATGATTCCTCTTTTAGTTGATTGATGGTGGTTGGATTCATGGTTCAGATACTGTCCCGTATGATTGGGTTTTCGGTATACAGATGTTTCCCACTTAGTGTCTATCCTCTTTACCAATACGTCTAAGAAAGGCAATTCGTTGTGGATTTCCTTCTCCACTGTGAAGTGAAGTGAAGTGAAGTGAACTAGTTATTTACACGGGATACTCACATGGAAGGTGTTCATTTGTTTCCACAAAGAGAAGTACATATCAGAAATACGCGACGAACTGTGGCTGCTCATCGTTGTGAGGTTCAACTCAGTACACCTCGAACCCCACTGTACAAGAACTCTTCCGTTTGTTATTTTATGAGTATTTCGAGATATCTACAAATTCACGAAATTTTTTAGTCCCGTATATAAAGAAAATGTAACAGTCACGACGTTTCAACCGTTTCAATTGGAGAATAATATACTGTTGTCATTCACCAACAAGAGAGATCGTGAAGTAATTCAGGGAAAAAATGCGAAGCGAGCAGATTAGAAACATAGATTGCCGTAAGAGTATTACCATAATTCGTGTACAATTTCGATCTAGTTACACAACAAATAAAACACAAAGAAAAAGAGAGATGCACGATTCTGACCTAAGTTAATAGTCGAAGAAAGGTTCACTTGTTCTTTTCAATAAACAGTACGTTGCGAAAGGATTAAATTCGATATTGAAAAAACAGGCTTCTTTTGGAAGGATTCTAAATATACGTCAACTTTAATTTTTGAATGCCCATATTATGATATACACATTAGAAACGTTTCATCACCGGTATTGACGTGATGACGTAATCAAAAATTAAATTTAAACAGAGGTCATGTGGCACCTCATTCAAAAGGTTAACTAATTGTCTATTCAACAATAGAATTATTTCAATATGTATTTATACAGGGTCAACCAAAATTATGTATTTAGAAGAATGAAATAAAAAAATACTCATTCTTTGAACTGATTTAAGGTAAGAATAAAACACTGAGAATAAAATATTGTTGTGTATTCTATTGTTTTTGTTGATTCGGCAAAAAAATTGCATTGATTGATAAAAGTTTGACACTACAATCACTTCTAATCCGGAAATGACACTTAATGAAACCGAACGGATCGAAATTTCAATCACGACTGGCTGTGAAATTAAAGTAAGAACTCAGGCAGAAGTGCGTGATTTATTCAGTACTAAATACCCGAACCGAGAACCTGTTTCTTAATCAAATTGAGAGAAAGTTTCGAGTAACAGGCCAAGTTGGAGATCTCCATAAAAGTGGTAGAAAATCCATTTCAGAAGCCCAAAAACCTGACGTGGTACTTGCGTTTCGAAAAAACCACCAAACCAGCTCCAGGCAAGTCGCACTGGATAATAATTTACACCAATTGTTAGAGTGTTGAAAAAAAAGTTGCATCCGTATGAAGTTTATCTGGTCTAAGAACTGTTAGAAGATGATTTCGACAGAAGCGTTGAATTCTGCAACATCAAAATGGAACGCTCTAACAGAGATCGGAGTTTCATACAAAATCTATCATTTTCAGATGAAGCTACTTTAATGCTCAACGGCCACATAAACCGTCTGACGTATCGATACTGGGCAAGAGAAAATCCACATTGGATTGAGAAGCATAGCACACAATATTTACAGATAGTGTGAGAATTTTGAACAACCAGATGAGTGTGCCAAATTTTTTTGAGGAAAGCATAACTGGAGCTTGGTATCTGCACTTTCTTTGGGGTTATCTGATGCCATAACTGAACTAGTTATTTCTAGCTGATAGAAATGATTCGTGGTTCCAGCAGGATGGCGCTCCCCCGCACTACGCTGTTGATGTACGATCGAAACGTCGTGAACTAACGTGGCTTGGAACTTTTTATCTTATTTTCATCTGTATTTCCTAATTTTATGTTCAATCGTTCTATTTTACTTCTATTTTATTTCACTATTATTTTATTTCAGGTTATTTTTGCTCAATACAATTGTTTTTTCAGCCATAAATTTTGAATTCTTCTCTTTCAGTTGTTTCGGGAATCATTTTATATATTTGACAATGGAAGTCTGAACTGGTGAAAAAGCGCTTTTCGTTCACTCAACCACGTTCGAAAAAAAAAGAAATAGGCGAAATGCAATTATTTTCTGTTTTGCATTTGTAACCAATTTAATTGATTTATTGAAGGGGTGACATGATCTCTATAATTCAAGCTGAATATTAGTCTTAATGCAGGTGCTCTGTACTTTCTGAATTCTTGCAGAACTTTTAGAATCGGTACAAGGGCCATAGACGACATCGTAATAATTGAACATCGATAGATTCAGAATGTCTGAAAGGGTAATTTTGAGAGACCTACTGAGATAGTGTCTATTTGAATACAGATGTTTCAGAGTACCGTACGACTTTTGAATGAGAGTATTGACTTGAAGAACAAATCTGAGGTTGTAGGCTATATGATGTCCTAAGCGTTTTATTTTTATCAGTTGATATCACAGAATGTCCATCAATGTATAAATCGATATCATCTATGGCCATTTCACGATCTTTGATGACGATGCTTTGAAAGGTATGTTAATAGATAGGCTGAAAAGTGGCTGGGCTGAAAAGTGGCTGGGCTGAAAAGTTCGTAGGCTATCCCACGGATGACACTACAAAGTCAGTCAACACTAAGCCTAACATGTGTACAAACTTCGCAACTATCAAATTATTAGCTTGTGAGATGGAACATTATCAGCGAAAGCGCTGCTTTTTGGCAAAAAAAACCGTTGGTAGCAAAGGCTTGGGCTGAAAAACGTTTTTCGGACTTTGCACCAGGAAAATCATCCATTGAGATGTGGTTTGTTAAGTTAGAACGTGGTGAAACATTAAAAAAGTCCATAAAATAGTTTTGTATGACCCCAAAATGAAGTTGATCGAGATGACAGAGGCACTGAAGATACCAAAGGAATGTGTTGGACATCGTGCATGAAGATTTGGGTATGCAAAAGCCCTGTTCAAAGTGGGTGACATGCGAGCTCACCAAAAACAATAACGAACTGACGATTTTGAGCGGTGTTTTAATCTGTTCGAACATGAAATACCCAAACATAGCATTATTATGTAACAATGGATGAAACATGGCTCTATTATTTCACACCAGAATCAAAACGATCGTCATCTGAGTGGATTGCACGTGGTGAACCGACTCTAAAGCGTTCAAAGAGGCGACAGTGTCACAAATCAATGAAAACAATAGGTAAATTGCATGATTCGAATTGTTTCCATCAACTACCGTATTCTCCAGATCCGGTCCCCAGCATTGTTTTCCTGTTCTCAGATACCAAGGCAATACTCGCTGGAAAACAATCAGCGTTGATGGACAGGTAATCGTTGAAACTGAGGCCTATTTTGAGGCTGAAGAGGAATCGTACTATAAAAAGGGTATCGAAAAATTGTATGGCCGCTATAATCGTTGTATTCTTCCAAAGGCAACTGTATTGAATAACAAGATCAAATTTCATCAGCAACGAACTTTCAAGCAGAACTATTATATAGTTTTTTGTTATTTTTATTTTATATAAAGCCTTACCAGAAATTTGATGTTGAAAGAAATGACCTCGTTAATCCTTCACATGCCGTTCTGTTGATTGTTGATCATCATACGTGGGAGTCGACAGCTGAAAACATTAAACGTGACATGACCATTTCTTAATTTTTGTTTTATCTGAGGATGGCTTTATCAATCATATATCAAGTCGACTGTAGTACTCTTAAGACCTGGACTAGCAAAAAAATGTTTTCGTCAAACTATGTGATACTTGATGAAAATCCGCAACTTATTCGAAAAAACACTTCATTGTAAGACTTTAGCTAAACAGTTATAAAAAAATACGTGTTTTGCTATACAGCTTCTCCAGACATGTCTATACTAACATACAGAAAGTAGAGAGAAAGAAATGGAAACATTTGTATCATATGAAATGATAGTGATTGGATGTTTCAGCTTTAATATCGATCGAAAAACATTTTCTGAATGAATTATTCACTTACACTGAATACTGACGATATTACTGAAAAAATTCGTTGCCTTAGAAGAAAGATTTGTTATAGTAAAAACTACCAAGAAAGGTTCTCCCGAGTATTGACATAGAATTATTTTGTAACCAATATTGTTTCTTGAATTTCATTTCATCCATTATTTTCTTTTACATTGTTGCTTGATCTTTGGTAATTGATTTGTTCATGAGCAAATAAAATGTGTTGGGTACAGTTATCACTGAAAAGATTCAATTAATTACAGAGATGGAACTATTGTTAATGGCAGTGATCAACAAGTTATCCTTGTATAAAGAAACAAATTGGTGTTTCCCATTAACGATGGACCTTTAAGAGATGTAAAAAGTAAAAACTCTCATTTTTCATTAACTTCAAGAGAAACTGTTATTTCAAAATTGATATCTTTAATTATCCAGTGATTGTGCAAAGCAGAATTTGCATAACTTGAAATTTAGTTAAAAGTGATAATACATAAACAAATTACAGACTGAATATAAATAATGCAGGCACCTCCATTCACTTATGCAATGCTATTCATTTTATAAGTAGGTAGGTTCTATTTCAAAACAGAATGTTGGCTGGATTTTCATGATGATGGAATTGGATTAGACGTTGCAAATGAAATCGCTTCAGTTTTTCAAAAATGATAAACTATGTTATCATCAGGCAATCGCTAAACTAAGGATTGGACTTGTACTGTATTATCTGCACAATTGATTTGTCTTATCTTTCCTAACTAACAACGTTTTCAATTGTATTTGAAAAGAAAATCCAGTTTATCGAATTCCAATGGATTTAGTAAGAATAATTGCAAAATGTTGCTTCATATGGTAAACAGGTAAGCCATTATTTTCGAAATAGGATATTGCGTTCACTCAACACTATATTTGTCGTCTCAAACTAGGAGTCTCATTAACGTTATATTCAAAGTAATGAAAAGTTTTTTTGATAAAGTATACAATAGAATTAATGAGAATGTTATGCATCTATTTGCATTTTCATTTCTCGACTTCAGTGTCTTGAAAAAGTACTCAATATTTAATGAACAAACCAGTTGTATTTTTTTCAAAGCATACAATAAATCGAGATAAAATTGAAATTGATTTTGGGTGGACAATATTTTTGTATCAGAACCTACAGAACCTACCTGAATACCATATTTTAAATAGTCAAACTGCACATCTTGAGGGAGGGGTTTCTCATCAGTCATGATTCAGTCCGGCAGCTGTAATAGATGACTTGGGGTTCCACAAGGATCTGAGCTGGGCCTTGTATTGTTTATCTTATATGTAAATGACTTGCCCTTGATTTTATCAGATACTTTTCCATATTATATGCAGATGATTCCACTTTACTCAATAATTATAAGAACTTTGACTCATTACAAAAAAAATTATGAGCTCATGCAACAAATGATCTGCTGGGTTCTCTGACAGATCATTGTTTCTAGTTGAACTAACTATACATTTCATACTCATCAAAACTCAAACATATCGACACTAAACATCAATTGAATTAATAGTTCCATCGATACAATAACAGATGTTGAATTTCTAGGAGTATTCTTTGATTCCACACTGTCGTTTAGAACTCACTGCATTAAACTATGTAAAATTCTGAGTTCCAAATGTTATCCATTGAGAAACCTAAAAAGTGCATTAAATTTGGACCATCTCCAAAAAATTTTACCATGTAGGTATGTCGAAACATTTTTAAAGAACATAAAATATTAACAGTCAGTGGCATATTATTTCTTGAACTGATGACATAGTACATTGTAAAAGGAACTGTAAAAAGCATACTCACAATACTAGGAAAAAAGAGAACTTCCAGGTACCCTTCAGGCACCTGAAATTATCCAAAAAATCACCGAATACTTTTGGTTTGTACTTGTACAATTCATTTCCACAGGCGTTGAAGAGTTTTCCAACACATATACAACAATAGAAATTAGTAGCAATTTAGCTTTACTTTAGTTATACAAAATTTACTAGGTTATACAGGGTAACAGTGTTTTTGTCACATGAACTTTGTGATGTGTTTCGTTTATGTTGGCCTACCCCCATTATAAATATATAAGGTTTTTTCTGGTTCTCAGTTAGTTCGTCCAAAATCAATGAGTCATTTGTGGAATGAAAAGGTTAATGCAACAAAATTATCAGTATTTAGTTGGGTGACTGTTTTCTGACTGTTAGGAACAGTCCGGGCAGAGAACCAGAACAAGTATATAATAATTTTGTTTCAATCACATCTAGTTTTTTTGTGACAACAATATATTCATTTCTGACCTTATTAACGTCATTTAGGCGGCTGTATAGCTATTGCATCAGCTAACATACATTTCATTTTCGTTAGGTAGGTATATCGCAAATATGCGACGAAAGGGTTCTACTAACCCTGACAGTTTTGTTATGTGTATGAAGATTCAGCTTTTACATTCCAGCTTCAAAATTTCACTCCATTGATTGAATAGTGCTTTAAGGAATATTTTGGATTTACTGAGCAGCATCAAGATAAATTCTGGGTCTCAGGTAAATGTTGTGTAACGTGTGTGAGACGTTGTGCTTTTATTTGAGTCAAACAAAAATAAAAGGCATTACAACGAAATTTTGTGCAACTCACAAGTGTTTTTATTATTCCAAAGTATGGTAGTGTCATCTGCAAATAAGGTTAACTTCCCAGAAATATTGAGCTTGGTGAGGACAATATCAAATAATAATAAAAGAATGGGACCTAACACAGAACCTTGCGGAACTCCACAATTAATTTTCCGTTTCTTAAAAGTTGAGTTGTTATGATCATTTGCGTCGAACCATTTGTAAGTTACTCCTCTGCATCCATAACGTTGGAGCTTTCTCAGCAGTATTTTGTGATCAACGCAATCGAATGCCATTGATAGGTCACAAAATACTGCGGCAGTCTTTTCACCGACATTTATCTCAGAATAAACTTCATTCAGAAATGAGAAAATGGCCATTGTGCGTTTTTTTAATATTTTGGAAGCCGAATTGATTTCCACTGATGATGTTATGCTCATTTATGAATCCAAGTAGACGTTTTTCAACTAATTTTTCAATGATTTTTGCGATGGTTGGTATGAGAGATATAGGGCGGAGATTAGAGGGATCATCAGAATCCTCGCCCATATGCAGAGAAATGACCACAGAGGTTTTTAGAAAAAAGGAGATTATGCCTGTTTGACAGGATAAATTTATCAGTGAAACCAGTATATTTAGGGCCCTAGGAGTAAGGTTTTGTATTATTTTGATCGAAATGTCATCGTAACATGCAGTATTGTTGTTTTCAATATACATCATGATTTCAATTAATTCATTAATGCTAGTGTCACATAGAAACAGGTTATCATCCACGCCCAACTTTTCTAGATATACTAATGGATCATTAGAGCTAGCGATAGTTTTACTCATATTTTTTGCAATAGAACAGTTAAAGTCATTTATAGTGTCAGGACTTAGAGTAATGTTACATTTTCTTTTTTTTGAGTTTCTTAAGTCATTTATAATTGACCAGGAATCTTTCATCTTATTGTGAGACTCACCGAATCTATTACTGTAAAATATTTCTTTTGCTCACATGATTGTCAATCTATAAATTCTACGGTAACTATTAAAGTTGTTTAAATAATGAAGATTTTTTTAACACACGTACATTATATTCATAGAAGTGCAATTGAAATCCCATGTACCCTCATTATCAATTCCAATACCGTCTGTAATTATACCATTGGTACGTGGGCAGTGTAATAACTCGCTTTAATAATGCGATGTATGTTTCCTTACATAAACTATCCTCTTCGCAACTAACCTCAATACCTGCATATAATGAGCTGAAACAATTGGCAAAAATAGCAGCATTCATTGGGTAACAATGCAATTTGATGTCAATGGCAGGTTATGTTTTCATCGAGGTAGGTGTACTTCACGGTTGAAGGAGATGAAGATTGTTGTAGACGACGATATATGTTTGACATTCACATTTGTTTATACTGTGTTTCATTCCTCTTAGAAACGATTTCATTGGATTTCATCTCCATTTTTGGAGAAATATTCTATCCAAGATAAGAAGCACCAGCATAAAAAAATAACAGAATACTTAATAGAGACAAAGTTTGCATGAGAAGATGAAATTGGAATTTCGTCCTTTCAGTTTTTCACTGGCAAAAAATTTAAAACAATTTTTTTTCTTCCTTGAATACTAGTTATCCCACTGCTGCCACCAGATGTCACAACCCGGTCTTTTTGACCATGTCGTAATAATAATAATAATAATAATAATAATAATAATGTTTTATTCCTTTGAAATGATCATTTAAAAATGATATAGAAAACGTCAAGTCAAATAAACATGTAGATGTGTAACATCTACAGTACATTGATTTAAATTATTTGGAAGTATACTCAAAACATTGATAGAATAAAAACATCCCTCTAAAAGGTATTCTTTAACTTTCTGTTAGAAAGTAGACATTAATGGGATACTCTTTATATTTGAAGGTAGACCTTGAAGCCTGCTAGAGAGGGTGACTTTTGAAACAATGAAGTACGATGTTGCTGCAGTTTAATTAGATTTCCATTTCTTGTTGGGTAACTGAGACACTTTCAGTATTTTAATATTGAATTTCACAAAAGATTTGAAGCTTTATATCTTCTATTAATTATCTGCGAGCGCTTTGGACAGCTGGTCGTACTGTCATCTTCTTGAAACTCTTGGAGTGCCAAGAAGCTCCTTTTGAGACTGTACCTAAATGTTTAGGTAAATCATTGATATAAATAAGAAAATAAGAGGTCCCAAAACTGAGCCCTGTGGAACTTCAATGTCTACGTATCATCCCATGTCACATATAATTTCCTGAACTTCATATATGATATTACCCATGCAAGAAATGTCGCTTTAATACCTATCGCATATAATTTGTTTGTAGGTATATCAAAATCTATGGAGTCGAATGCCTTGGATAAGTCAACTTATCTCAGCCATGACTCTTGTGATTTTTCACTATCGCCGAATTTTTCGTCAATCTCCGATAGTATCAGTGTAGGTTTTTCATCAATTCTATCTATTCCTGGCAACTTGATACGAATGAATGCTACCCAGTTGTGTTGGTAATCACATTGAATACCTATTGAAATCATATCATACCAGCATCGCCATCTAGTGGTCAGGGTAATTACTAAAAGTTTCACGGTACACAAAAATGTCAGTTCTAAGCTTCTATGGGCTTTTTATTCTTTGCTTTTATTTACGAGGGCTACTATCTTCATGTTGAGATGATAATCCAAGAACTTGTACGTATTTCTCGGCGTCTTCTGAGGAAATCGGGATGTGGTCAATTCAATTTAATTATTCCATTAACGCAAACCTAATTTTTAAATTTCGACATCACAACTTCAAAAGTAATCCTGATCCTGAATCAAAAAATGCACACAATAACTCCCCGTTTTTCTGTATTATAGATCATTCACGGTTCTTTTCTTCTACTAGATTATAATCTACGTAAAGTTATGTAAAACAAATATCTGAGACTGAGCCATTTGAACAATAATATAAAAATCAAAGAGCGTGGAGTTACGTCTAGCGTAACGCATACCGTAAGTATTTTATTCAACGAAAGCAAAAGTGATTACGTTTGTTCCACTGACCGCTACAGACTGGGTTAGACAGTGTTGCCATTTTCAAGTTTGAAACAGGGTTCCGACTCAGAGGAAAAAACCGATAACACAGTAATATTCATAAAAAATACCGATGATTCAATTGTTGTTGTTTTAGGCGATATGTTGGCAACTCCTAAAAACGGATGATTTCGCTATTTACAACAAACGAAATTGAAAGATATTTTGATGGTGAAACTTGATTCATTTCATAATGTTCCGTTTTGATTAGCCAAATTTCACGTGGCTTGATTTCTGTAGGTTGAATATTTATATCTACAATACTGTTGTTCAAGCATATGAGGTTTTACGGCTTTCTCCATGATTTTTGATATCACTGATGTTATTTGGAAGATTTCTCTTGCCCTTTCTGGAAATAGGCTGGACGTGGTGCTTTTCCCAGTTAATCGATTGTGGAGTGGGACGCAAATTATTCAGCCAGTAGATTTTCTTTTTCAATGGCTGTCGTTGCAATTGAACCATCCAATACAGCACAGATACAAAAATATAACTTATAAAGTTTATCATTATTAATGTAAGTCACAAACAAAATTGAAGCTTTATAACTTCTATTTAATTATCTGCGAGCGCTTTCGATAGCTGGTCGTGCTATCATCATCTAGGTTCTACTCAAACAGTTATTGTGTACAAGTTTTAAGGCTTCGAACCTGGGATATTCCTCTTGTGAAAAATGCTTTAAATAATTTGTTAGACTTGGCTAAATCTCCTATAGATAAGGCACGTATAAAAGCAGTGTCGTCGAAACATGCAGGCGCTTGGTTGAATGATTTACCAGTTTCATCCCTTGGTACATTAATAGACAATGAATCTTTTAGAGTTGATGTAGGCCTTCGACTAGGTTCCAATATTTCTCTTCAACACAAATGCAAGTGTGGAGTGGAAGTAGACACCCGAGGATATCATGGATTGAGTTTTAGATATAGATGGATGGATTAGATATAAGCAGTTATGCACAGACAATGTGGCTCCTTGTCGTTATAATCTATATGCACTTTCAAATCACAGTGGGACTACTTACAACGGACATTACACAGCATATTGCCGACACCCATATAGTGGCACGTGGCATGAATACAACGATTCACACGTGTTCCCAATTTCGCCAAAATTACTTGTGAGCAATGAGGCATAAATCCTCTTTTATGAACAGGAGGGAACGAAGCAGCACCTTTGATGTAATTTTTTTTTCTTCTTTCCTATTATTTATAATCTTAGTTCTTTGAATTGATTTTTATTTCATGATTTGTATTTCTTATTTTAACGGAATTAATTAGATTGAAATATGTTTTACAATAGTAAAAAAAAACCCAATTTTCCCCCTTTTCACAATCGGGATCCTCGTTATGGATAGTGACTTGAAATATTTTCTCAAATTCTCCATTCTTTGCTACACCAAGAATTGTTTGCCTTCAAAAGGATTCATTACGAAAATAAATTCACCTATTTGAACTATCATACCTTCAATCGACAATGAAAAGCTGCAGAACAAAGTAATAACTCAAATTCGCAAAGATTATCTGACGTGCTGGTAGCGAGGCAATTCTATTCATCTTTATCTCGAATCCGTGATTGCAGTGAACACCTTCCGAGGAATTCTGATGATTTACGTTTATCCGTCAATTACTATTAACTAGATAGAACGCACCTTTTGTGAAAGTGGAGTAAGAGTAAGAACAAGTGTCATCAGTACATTATTTATAAGATCCTCGATATCCATTTGAAACGCATTTCGTATTTGTAGAAGTGGAAATGCATTATTTGAACTGGGTAATCGCGTTGGTAAAGTGGCCGATTTGTAAGAGATGTTATGGTTTGTGTGATATAATTTATAAGTGTTAACCAAGGACAGTTATGTGTTGTTCATGATCTTGAGATTCTATTCTTGTTAATTATCTAACCATTTGTGGAGGACGATTTTGAATTCCTCTGCAAGAAAGTTCCAGATGACCTCAATAACTTCGACATAAACGAATGAGAACTAAAAAAATGCTTCTTCTTACCACATTAGAATGGAAAATTGATGACCTCAAGTACTTCAATTATCTAAAGTAATAGACAAACTTGGATGATAGCGATAGTGGTAATGAAATTGCCAGGAAAATATAACGAAGTATATCATGGAATTATCCATTCCATGATAAACATTAATTGAATAATAAAATCGAACTCTTTCAACTCTCCACCTTTGAATCTATTGAAAACACTTTCCCAACACCAGAACATTATGACTAATTTCCACTACAATGTTAGTACTTTTTAACATGCTAGTGGCTTTACTACTACCTGTTAGTATTACCTACCCACACAGCATCAGATATTCATGGAATATCTCCTCTATGACATAGAATAAACGTTTATATTCCAAATATTCATAGAATTTTCTTGGAATATATACATGCCTTCAGAATATTCATAGAATATACTTGAATGCATTTGGCAGGATTATTTCCAAAAGAATGTGCATAGAATGTCTATAAATGGATTATTAACCCGCGAATATTCTAATACCATCGAATATACCATACGGAATATTTTTAGAATGTATCCCAAGGATATTTCAAAATATTCTACACGGTGTATTACTGGAATTTTGAATTATCTTATGATAACGTATACAAATAATTCAATATTATTGAAAACAAAAATGTTTGAACATTTTAATCGAATGCACAACGTAATGTATATAACCCTTATAGTATCAACCAGTTTTTGAACTCATCGCACGATTCTGAT
>WOGN01001556.1:0-11595 GCA_015342105.1 Leptinotarsa texana
TTTTGACAGGTTAAGGAAATCACGTGACCTATTTTGTAGACGCCATTTGACATCATTTCTTAAGCAAATTCTACTGCCAAAATCAAATTTCACATAAAACGATAAATAAAAAAGTTTCCCATTTGATGCGGACTTTATCGGTGACACTGTATAGAGAGGTAAATAAATGCCTTAATGAAAAAAACAATTGTTCAGCGGCACTCAAAATTCTATTTGCATTAACTTTTTCTTCAATTCTGAATATTCATAAGAATATAAGATTTCAATACTCATTCTGGTATACTCAAAAAATGTTTCCGTTGAATTTTTTATTTTCTCAATATTAAATAAAAACCGTATCATGTATTTTCTGTCAGATAAATAAAAAAGTTGTTACAACTATAAACAATCCATTACTTATATATATTTTTGATTATCAAGCGTTTATTATAAAAGATGAAACAAAAAGTTATAAAAAAAATTTATATAATATTATTATATAAAATAAAGTTCATTACAACATTTTTGTGGGAGTTACAGTTTTCGCGAAAATAATAAAAAACTGATGAAACCTCTCACTTTTAAAAAGAGCAAAATAGCTCGCCCTATCATTCACAAAAGAAACATTTTTACTTAGTATTAATCCATTTATTTTAGTATTTAATCCTACATACAAATAATATTTCAATAAGGGATTTACCTGAAATTTGTTTATATTAATTTAGAAGTGCAGTACCGAATCAATCCAGAGTCACCACTGTTACGTCACGAGACCACGTGACGTGTCTAAGAAAATCGCAAAAGTAAGCAATCCTGTATGTCCATAATCGTTTGTTCGCACCGCCGATCCCCGTGGCCACGCCCTAATAACACTGACAATCTTGGCCGCGAAAGCTTTAACCAATTTATCTAAGAATTATTTTTTTAAAAATCAAAAAACTACGCGCTTTCGTTCGTCAACTACTAAATATCACAACATCCAAGCCGTCTCTGTGGCAGTCTTGATCGAAAACATAAATATCACATTTTCTTTCTGTAATCTATGCTTGGCAAGATGTGGAACTGTTTGAGAGTTTTTGTTTTGATAGTGATTTTATGTAGTGTTGTCAATGGTAGTGCTGTTACATACGAAGAGTTTTTCAAGTTGAACTTCACCAATGATCCTAGACATCCTTTACAAGCTAATATAATCAATGTTAGTTGCAAAAAAGGATTTGTACGAATTCGTGGTAGATGTCGAGAGACGTTTTAGGTTAGTGATGTCATTGAGTGAATTTCCGTTGTAATATTGTTTTGCTAATGGAACAGGGACGGACTATATATTTATTTTCGAGTATTGCCTGAGATGCACTAATGAATTTATTAATAGCATAAAATTGTCAGCTGCGTTAAATTCTTTGTTTTCGTGAACGTTAACCGTAGTTTATTTCGTATGAATTTCTCAACGTTTCACAGGAACATAAACACAGAGATTACGAACAATGTCGGTTCAAGTTTTAACTTCCATATTTTATTATTTGTACCTAGTTATAGAAATTACGGATACAGCGCACTTCATAGCAAAATATATTCAAAATATATTTTTACAGTACTTTTCCCAGAAAACAAATGTTTTAAATGAAACCCTCGTGACGAAATGCAATGCAACATGTTTCATTGTTAGTAAAACCATAAAATTGTAATTTTTAACTATAATATCGAACCAAATTACTGAAAATTCACAATGATGTTTGCTAATAATTGTATATTGAGTGGTATCTCTAATCAAAAAATCAAAAATCAAACCCACTGTGAAATGAGATTTTGAAAGTCTGATGATTCATGGTCAGAAAATATAAAAAAAATCACCTAAACAATAAAATGCGAAAAATACCATCACATCAACCACAAAAAGTGTTGAGAGATTTGGAATTTGAAGAAAATTGAAAGAATAAGATACTTCAAACATTACCGAAATATTTAGATGACTCAGTTGGAAAAATTGAATGAAATGAGATAGTATAATACTACTAATTTGAAAAGAAAACAATTTATTGTGATTTCCAATATAAATTAAATAATAGCGAGAGTTGGATATAAAATATCAAAAATATATAAACTAATTGAATGCATTTCCTAGAGAATTGATCTTTAACTGAAAAATACAGAATTAACAGGAAAATTCACGAATATACATTCATGGCATGACTGAAAGTCGAATTCTTGAGATAGTGGTGGGCTGAATGAATGGAAATGAACGATACATTGCTCATGGAAAATGTTTTTTCACATTTTGACAACATAGTAATAGTTTTCTCCGTTATTACTACTACTACAGAAATAAGTGAAAGTACTCAAATGACCTATAAATAGTCAGCTCACGGAGGAATCGGTCCAGTCATTACCCGAAGACGATTGTGGATACTAACAATCGAAACGTCTTGAATTAACTTGGCTTGAAATCTCTTAGCTTTTTAATTTTATTTTATTAATTTCTTGTTCAATTTGTTTAATTTTTACTTATATTTTATTTCACTATTATTTCATTTCGGGTTTTTTGCTTAATGTAATTGTTTTTTCAGCTATTCATTTTTATTCTTCTTCTGTAATTTTTTATTCTTCCTTTTTAGTTATTTCAGGGATTTCAAATCATTTTCTATAATCAGACAATGGAAGTCCAAACTAATGAAATTCATCATGAAACATTGTCAATCACCTTCAAATATATTAGTGAATACTCCAATCTAAATAAATGCAATTTGAATAAGTTCATTTTGGCCAAACTAACACAAGTCGATTAAATCCGTCAACATAAAAATGGCATTGTCGGGCCTAGATGAAGTCGATGAAGGCCGCTGTTGCCTAGTCCCGATTGACAAAGATGTGACAGTTTTTGGAGTACTTGAAAAGATAGTAGTCGGTCTAGGAAGTTAGGTGATTTCAAACAGAACTTCGACGCTCAAATCATTAAATTTTCGGACAGTAAGTTGTGAAACGTTAGGACGGGCGTTGTCTTTGAGCAGGAACGGACCTCTTCTGTTGACAAATACCGGCTGCTGCTGACATAGTATTTGATACATTTCATCGATTTTTACACTGCTGAGAGGTTTGGCCCAGTTGCAGAAAGTTGTCGTGAATCACACCAGCCGCAGACCATCATACAGTAACCAGTATTTTTTATGCCTTCGGGGAGTGCCTGGGTGGCTCACCGATGTCCAGTCACAGTCCTGAACGTCTCCTGTTGTCGTATATGATCCACAAATCATCACACCAACCACAAAAGAATCGTTCTAGTAGCGAAAAAGCAAAGAACAGACCTCAAAACGTGACTATGTTTATCGATGGTTTATATTCATGGGCCACCGACTTTTCGTACTTTTTGACTTTTCTAATGCGTTTCAATTTATTACTGGGTGGTTACATAGGAAAAGTGTAATTGGAATATGTCCATATACCGCGAGTACTTTACTTACTTCGTTTCTTGTATATACGGGGTGGCTCAAATGCCAATTTATCATTAGTGGCATTTGGAAAAAATCACCCGCACTTATCGATATTTATTTTGAGGGAAAACCTTTTGCGACTATTATCAATGTTGTTATTTTATCTAACGTGGTGGGTGAAATACAACTTCTATACCTTGAATGAGACCAGGGGTCAACAATACCTCATTTGAAAGGTCATCGATTTTTCGTTTCAATGCTTCACACTTTTTTGAATTTGATTTAGCGGATATCGGAAGAAGAAGTTTTGAAAATAGTAAAAAGTTATTAGGATTCATAATGAAATTCAAAATTTACCGACTATCTTATTTACTAGATGTTTGCTCTGAAATGTGTTCAAAATGATGGCCGCCTACTTCCATACAGCTTTGTGACATTTCCAATACGTTTTAACCCATCACCGGGTGGTTCCATAGGAAATAAAAGTGTAATTGAAATATCAAATGCCCATATAACGCAAAATTTGAAAATCAAGATAATTTCTGGTTTCAAACCTAATCATCGGAAGACTTTTTGAAATCACCAAAAGAAAGTGGTGCAATTCAGTAATTTTTTTGGGAGATAATGTTGGAAAAACCGTTTTTCACCAACAGTTATCAATCTTGGCTCTCTTATAACGGAAGTGGTGCACGCAAGATAAACTAGTATCTCTCGATAATGGTCTCGTTGATTATATAAAATATAACCGGGAATAGTCAAGCCACAAAAGATATGTGGTAACATCAGAAGGTAAAATAGATTTTCCGATACGTGAAATATTGTCCACGTGATAATATTACCCTCATCTCCAGAAAATCACTAAGTGGGTTCGTAATCAATCAAGGTCTCAATAGGTTCAATGAGATATGTGGCAAAAAATATCAAAAATTGTCTCTTGCTGAAGCAACAACAATCTAACTCAACTATTTTTTAGAAAGTATACATGTTACCAAAAAAAAACATTTTGATGTTCATATTGATATTCATATTGATGAAACTTTCAATTTTTTGCATATAAATTCAATACAAGAAAAGGAAATTATTCTGTCTGTTTAAAATCTGTTTGAGATTTCAGGTAATATGTTTTAGAAATATCAGTATGGCTCATATGGAACAGGTTGATGGGTACAATTGCGGTGGTTAAAGTGTATAATTTATTTTTTATTTATTTTAATATTAAATTTCACAAAGGATTTGAAGCTTTTTATCTTCTATTATTTATTTGCGAGCGCTTTCGACAGCTGGTCGTACTGTCATCATCTGGCACTTCTCAGTTTGAGAAGTGCCAGATGATATATATGAATGGAAGTACCATTGTGACAAGACTTACATCGGCCAAAACAGCAGACGAATCAACATATGCAAAGATGAACTCAAACTAGCAGTGAAGGGAAAAGCCACTACGTTTTTCTCTCTTCTAACGCGTACTGCAGAAACGACATTGAAAAACGACTTAAGAATATGAACAAGAGGGGTGGTGTGCAAAGATTACCACCAACATGGAGATCCGTTTTATCAATTCGCACAAGCAATCAGACTGCTCAACCCAGAAGCAAAACTCGACACATGACAATACAGGTACGATAACAGAGGCAGGAGAGGCAGCTCTGGTAATGAGACCAAAACAGGTAGTCGAGCAAACACAGGTAGTGGCAGCAACACAGGTAAAGGGAGACATCCATCCCTATAAATTGAGACAAAGTTCGAACTAATAAGTCTGGTTGAAAAAACCAGACATCACCAGAAGATGGCAAATGAGACTTAGACAGCTGTTTCAGCCTATTGGGTACCGTCAGTACCGGACAGGCGGCATGTGAAAAATCAAAAATGTACTTGATGAAAATATCTGCGTTCATATATATGAATTAGAAATTGATACTAAGTTTTCAAGATGCGAAGATTATCCGCTAACCTTTATACCCACGTTGCGTTTGGCGATGAGTCATCTGTTTGGTGTCGATCAGGGCCGGCCTCAGATTCATTACAATACGAAATGCACTACGAATAAAATTTCCCGGCCGCGAAAACCTTAACCAATTGATCAGACGATATCCTATTTCAGTGCAAATCCAGAAATTTCCTCCTATATATTCCACAAATATTAGTACTCCACCACAATGACTTATAAACCTACTCACGTTCAACTATCAACTATCCAAGTTTGATAAATATGACACACATACCAACGTCATTACCCAGACAACTGCTCATCAAGTAAAAGGGCTACAAAGAAATGAAGACATATCAAATAAATTGATATGTCACAGTGACAGTGACAATCATCACGGGAACTTTTTGCCATTCACCAAGTACCTAATTCTCTATGCAAAATTATCGAAAGAGAACTTTATAATTTGCAAATATTGAATAAGCAAGTTGTCTCACTTTGGATCCCCTCCCATATAGGAATAGGAGGCAACGGAACAACTGACCGAGGCACATGTGAGGCGATAATAAAACCCTGCACAGATTTCAAACCATATATAAAAAGTTTGCTGAGGGAAATCTGGAACAAAAAATGGCAAAGGAAAGAAAACAGCGGTACGTCCGTGGGATCATGCAAATCTGACGAGAAGAGAATAAGTGATTGAATAGAACATACCAGCCTTATCAATGAATATATTTACCCTTCGAATCTTGATACCAAACAGTTGTTGGACTTCAGTAGGGATGAACTTCAATGTCTAACATGCCTTCTTACAGGTCACTGTCATTTGAATCATCATATGCAGAGATACGGACTGTCGGAAGACAGTGGGTATCGCCTTTGGTTGGAAAATAATAAAACAGCAGAGCACATACTTTGTGCCTGTCCCGCTGGGGACTGAATCAGGTTTTTACAGTTCCGCAGAGCCGTACTCTTACCATCTGACCTGAAAGACCACTCACCATACAAACTAATCGGCTCCGTATAAAACTTGGTTTATTTGGTCGAGTGTGAGTATGTGTGAGCCACAATAAACCCTTGCGGGTTGCGGTGGAGGGTCGAATAAACCCACTCACTTTGAAAGTAACTTAACCTAATCTACCCATGAATACCTTATATATCGAGGAGAAGAATCACAATATCAAATTTGTGAAATACCACGCACAGTAAAACATATCAAGGGAATGTCTGATGTTCTAAATAGAAAGAAAACTTCCAATATTTCAATATTTGAAAGAAGCTCTAGGACGACATCTAGTGAATAATTTTATTTGCTTTTCAACTGCTTTGAATTTCAATATAGAAATATAACTACTACCTAATGATTTGTAATAGACATAGGACTGAGTTCGCGAATTACATACTCATGTCTAGGGCAGAACTTCTAAACAATTTCGAATGAACTATGGCATATTTTGAGTTTACAATATTCTCTTAAGACAACTGAAAACCATTCACCTCTTGATGAAATTTTGGGCGTTCGCAATTATAATTTCAAGAGATTGCACCCAATGTACTCATTGACAGAATTTAATTGAAAAATGAACATTATCATGAAACTACAAATGTTCCTTTCAAAAAATAAATTCAAGGGTTGTAGAACTTTTTCATATTTGTCTCATGGAATATTAAATTTTCCCCTAGAGGAAATAGTAGAAAATCTCAACATTTTATTATTTCAAAAAATATCTGGAGCACAGATATCCACCTACTAATACACCCAAACAAAATTACAGATCATGCAACTGGAGTAGATTTATAACAGATTTCAATCCGTTACAAATCTGTCAAATTTAGTAATATGTTATTCACCCGAGTATTACACATCATCATAAGCATCATCATCATCAACTATTCAAATCATCACATGGACATTACAACAAATCGTTTATGTTATGAAGGAAATTGATGTTAGACTTATACTCCTATATTTATATCGCTTTATTATGACCATTTTCTATTTTCATCTATTTGTCTATTTTCAAAAGACACATGCCTGTTGGGCATCGTCAGTACCGGGCATGCGGTTCTCGACTGAAGACAAAATGTGAAAAACCCAGAGCAGTACTTGATAAAAATAGAAACATGTGGATTCGTTTTTCCGATGACATTCCAGAAAAGCTTCCCAAATTTCTGCCAATTCCACCTAGTATTGATATCCCACAAATACATTTTTCTTTAGCGAATAATGGTATCCAAAACAAGCACTTTTCCCAATCTCCAGAACACTCTTTTCGAAGCTCGTTTCACCAACCAAGTTGGCGTCTTCATCTTCTGAAATGCGCCAACTTGGTTGGTGAAACGCGCGTCGAGGAGAGTACTACAGTTCTGGTAATGGAAGAAAGTTCTGTTTTGGATTTATTCTACGCCTTTTGTGACTGGTACTGAAGAAAGATTGAAGCGGTGATGAATACAAAATCAAATAATCACAAGATGGCCACGAACGGAGATGTGATAGAGTTCCTGTATTCATTCAGTCAAAAACGAGAAAGAAAACAAAATAAAATTTGGAAAAACAAGAAAGTAAACAACAGAACAAACAGAAACAACAAACTGGAAGAATTGGAATAAAAAGAATAGAGTATGGAAAATAAAGAAGAAAAGAAATGGAATAGAAGAAAAAAGACCAAAACATGATCCTCAACGAGCTGTGCAGCAAAAAATGAAAAAAAAAACAAAATTAAATTTAGGAAAACAAGAAAGTAGAATTTAACAGAAAAAAACAAAAATAAAGAAGAAATAACTGGAAGAATAAAACTTAAAAGGAAAGAGAATGAAAAATAAAAAAAAAGAATACGCAAACACGACATCCAGAAAACCATGTTCCAAACAGCAGTATAAGTACATTTAATGATTGGGAAATAAAGACGCCAACATTCATGGTAAGTCACATTGTAAAAAGCAGATCTGAGAGACTTTCGTGATTCAAGGAATGGCTTTCTAACAATTATTCCAGGAAAAATGGCGCACAGTCGAAATGGAACTACTCAAAATTTTATTCTATGTGTTCAAATGGCCTGAGATTCAACATCGAATCGAAAGACTGGTATGTAGGGAAAGTATTCCCCAATAACGTGGTTGCCCAAACTACAATTCGAAAAGGGACGAAATTTCCATTCAGGACTTCATCTACAATGAAACGGAATGGTAAAACTGCATAACAAAATGATCAGCCAGTACCTGTCAGTGATTCGTTTCGGTAACAAAAAAACTGGGACAATCTGTTCCTAGTTTATCGAGCCAACAGAGAATGTCCATGAGTTCACAAGACAACATCTACGCAATAAATGAATGAGAAGTCGGATGCAGAAACGGTTAAGCAGGAAAGCAACGGATACACAGTTCAACCGAGGACCTGATGTATGATTATACCCATGAAAAAATGATATTGTCTTGAACTTCAGTGACGATGGAAAGGACTCTACTAAAAAACCAAGAAGAGAAATGGCTTGATCTGAAGGGCCAGCCATTAGCATATACGTGGAAAGAGGGTTTCCTACAATAGTAATGAACTTCTCAGATGGGTATGTCAGAATCTAGTAGAAGAGTCATCTGGGAAAGAGTAAATTGAAGAACAGGGCAATATTACTCTGCTGACAGTTGCCTGCGTTGCTAGTCGGGTATGGTCGTCGTCACATCATTATAATGCTAACGATTATCAAGCCTTTTGGATGAACGATGAGGGTTATAAAATTCTCTACGGCTGTTTATTAGAATATATTCGAAGACATAAAGACAAATCAGTGTGGGATTAGTTTTGAAAGCAAACGGCGGGTATAAATAGTAAAGTAATTTCAAGCTGTAATTAACCTAGGAACTGTTGAGATGAATTATAAATTAGTAGGTGAAATTGTTGTTAATTTTTATTAAACATACCACTCATTATTAAGAACCCCCTCATAGATATTTCCTAATCGATATTCCACTATTTCCTCCATATGGTAAAATAACATCAATTGTACCAATTAAAGTGTACTATTATATATTACCAAACACTAAGAGTCATTTTTTTTTCAGTGAACCTGCCAGGAAGAATCACCATTAAGAACATCATGGACGACCAGTAGTTTTCGAATATTAGAGTTAAGTTTCAGTTAACCAACTAGCAGTTTAAGGAAAACTTCACTCATGTGAATGTTCACAATATGAAAATCTCAACTAGGCCATATTTTGTTTCGTTGAAAATATTGTATTTAGGTATTAAAAGTAATTAAAATTCATTATTCTGTTCTTCTTTACGAATATCAAATAAGAGTAATTGGAAATACATGTATTCATCTTATTCTGAAATTTATGTATAGTAAAAAGTATCTGGTGTTCAAGCTGTTCAAGAATGAAGAAGGCATACATTGACTGAACAAATAAAGCAAAATATATTTCCAGAAAAACAAAGTTATATGTGAAAGTCAACTCTCATTTGTAGAAATACTTTTGTCAATATTTTTTAATGGTTCTTATGAACACAAATACATTCCGACTCGTGAAAACATATTTTTTCCAGTTCAACATATTGATCAATTTCGACTGTCTTTTATTAGCTACCACGTGTTCATGCTTGAACATGTATGCACAGGCCTGAGGAAGCTATTGTATAGTGAAACACGTGTGGTGCTCTACAAAAACTAACCGAAAACCTATTAAACCGAACAAAGGAATTCAATCGTTTCTCACTTGAAAGTTCGTAAATGGCATTTCACAGGACGGTGATTTAAACTAGTAAAAGTATTTGTGCCTTCATGTTTCTTAAAAAAAACTGATTCTCTTGTTGAATGTCCCAGACCAGACATTTTTTATTTAAATTTTATACCTTAAACTCTCAATCTCGCAGCCTAGGCACAAAGTAGTTGATAAAACTATTATGAAGGAAACTAAATGAAGGAAATATTATTGAAATCAACATGCATGATTTGGGATATTGAGCTAGTTGCTTCAAGTTAAATATAATTTCCCAACTTTTATCAAAAACATTTTGTTTTTTTGTGGTGATTAAGTCTTTCGATGAATTCAAAAGAAAATTTTGCGAGCAATCTCTTTTACGACTATTAGTAGAGTTTTCAACTTTGTTGTCGCACGTTATATTATGTACTTTCACATTCAATTCGGTATAATACACACTTGATGATAATTTCATTACATTATAATTCATGTGAATATACTAATTAAATTCCTAATATTTGTAGAATTACCTAAGTTTTTATGGAATTGTCGTATTGAAATTTCAATGACGTGTGAATTTTATCATACAAAAAATGTTAATATACTGGTAAAATTTCAGTGTAAGGGGTCCAATTTTATAAATGTACATTATAAATGTTCAAATTTCAGGAGTTACTTTTAGGTTGAAATATATTTCATGTAGAATTCATGTGAACACTTGTGTGATTGGCCGAATCATAAACATTATTTATTTAAATTATTTCAAGAATCATCTTTGAGACAAGTAGAATTCATTAATACAGTTTATTATATGATTTACACCATAAAGGGTTTTACAAAAACCGCGACACGTGTTTCGCTTAACAATAGCTTTCTCAAGCGTTAATAATCACTTGAGAAAGCTATTATGTTAATTCTGAAAAATCCTTGACAGAACAAGTCAGCAAAGAATGCGTTTGAAACGTCAATATTTATTTCTTTTCATTTTGTTCACGAGATTGATCATCCTTTTTGAGCCAGCAGATCTGGATCTCGTTCCGACTTCTGTGTGTATTTTTAGATAATACCTTTGCACGAATTCCACAAAAAATGTGTTGTTTTTTTCATTACCGGTAACAAAAGAATACTAATAGTGAGCCTGTGAAAAATGTTCAGATGATCAAATTTTCAGGTTTGAACTTGTGTTTTGTTGTTAAGTGTTAACAAATTTGAAAACTATGAAGAAACTGAATTAAATATAGAAATATTATTACCACTAATAATAATAATACTAAAAAAACAGGACCCGAAAATTGGGATGAGTTAATTGAAAAGAATATGAATGAGTTAATCAATGGGTTCAACTATAATTGCTCTGATTTCTATAACCAATGAATGAAAATATGTTTATCGTTCCTTCTGGTATCATGGCAGTGAAAACAGCAAATAATGAATATGATAACTGTGAAAATAACGCTAGGGAACTTACAATTATAACACGTTATCACACCACAATGAACTTATCTGTATCTGTAGAGTAGGGAGGGTGAGTGTAAGCCCACAGTACTTAGACCACATGTGACCCATTGTACA
>WOGN01001557.1:0-18939 GCA_015342105.1 Leptinotarsa texana
CTTCGAAGGGTGAATAAACGCCTTGGAGTGAGCCAATCCTGGAAGATTCTGCCAGAAGTCCATAAATCTTCTGGCCATCCAGGTGTTCAATCTTCGTTTGGCAAAGGTTAAAGCGATGCCAATGACAGGTTCTGGTCCCATAAAGCTGCTTGCAGCCCCCTTCTTTACAAGGGAGTCAGCAGCCTCATTGCCTTCCAGACCAGTGTGGCCAAGAATCTAAACCACAGACAATTTGTTAGGTCTTCCTATGATGAAAGTCGTTTTTGGCAATTTGCTACCAATTTACACGTTGCTCGGTAGGAGCCAAGAGCTGTCCGAGACAATTTTTAATCAACTTATGTATGCGGTTGGATACTTCCAATCTCTCCACACACATTTCAATAGCGTAAATTTCCGTTTGAAATACAGTCGCATAGGTTCCTAGACAGGTTGATATCTCCGTTATGGATCTGCGACTGAGAACGCCTGCACCAAAGCCGGAAGGTGTTTTTATTCCATCTGTGAACCAACAACTATCTGCTCTTAGTATTTCCTTCTCCCGGAGGATCCAGTCCTTTCAACTCGGGAACAGTACCTGAGGCAGTTCATAGTTGACAGTTGGAGGCATAAAGTCAGGAGTCATTTCCAGAATGCTGTGACTTGCAGTGTCAACCAACAATCTGTTGCACTCTGCATTAAATTGATTTGTGCAATTGACAATGTGCACAAATCTATATGCAGTCCATCTAGTCTCTCTCTCCAGAAAAATGTGGAGAGGAGGTAGATCTAGAGAAGGATCTCGATGCCCGCTGATGGTGTGGTACTAATGGCACCACTGATGGCCAAACAAGCTTGACTCTGTAAGCCAAAGAGCTTCGCCTGGGCCGTTTTCTGAAAAGCCTTGGACCACCAGGCAATTCCACCATAAGTGATCATTGGTCTGACAATCATCAAATAAACCCAATGGATTTGTTTGGGAGAGTAATTCCAACTGTTCTGCATTCAGTAACAGGTAAGGTTGGTCTTCCTAATGTCAGGCTCCTAATGTAGGACACAAGACCAGTTATCTCTCTCTGTCGGAGATATCAGGTCTCTGCTTCCCTTGGAGTGTCGTATTTTAGTGAAGTTATATTAAGCATGTTTATTGAACTCAATCAGTGGCCGACAACTGAACTATTAGTTCGATATGGTCTGCTGGCCACAAATGGATATGAGCTTGTATACACTGGTCAACACTATTCAAGAATGGAGAAGAATGTTCCGTTACTCTTGTCAAAGCTATTCAGGAATGAAACTAAATACTCCATTACAAGATGCATTATACTTTTTGAAAAGTTTCACCTTTTTAAATGTATTGGTTTGAGCTATATTCAGAAGTTTCCATGAATCATATCATTCAAATGCAGGAAAACTTGTGCTTGTGTAAGTGATGTATTAATTGTCTCCTCCAGCGTTTTATGCGTCACGAAACAAGTTTCAATATTGAATAATTAGTTAGTTTATAATCTATTTATAATGAATTGATTTGGTTAGATAAGCATATATGCAAATAAACAAATAATTCAGTAATATATACATAATGATACCTACACGACTTATTTTGTTCATAAATAAGGGAGAGTCAAACAAATAAAAAAATCACTTTCTGAAGATGTTGAAGTATACTTTATCTATGAACCCAACAAGTTCTTTATCATTATGTACATATTGTAAAATGCTTCCAACCCTCACTTGGCAGAGTTACAAATACAGAAAACGAGGGTCCCCCTAAAATATTTAAGCACTTCTTGATAATGGTCCTTTCGATTCTGTAACGTTTAATGTTTTTTTCATAATCGATGAATGATAATGAAATATTTCAAATACATCAGTGAGTGAATGAACCACCTCCCTTATGTGATTATATAAAGTTTTGCTTACCCTAAAACTTTTTCAATACTGTCAAATATTACATCCATTAGACAGTATTTAGTCATTGGTTTATTGTTTATGATCCATGGTGATTGTCCCATGTCCCTAGAAAACTTCAAATATCTACCTCCTAGAAATAACGGTTCAGAGCTAAATGTGAAATTTGCAAATGTCAACTTGTTCGGTACTTCTGGAGGTACAGGATAATGAGATTTGAATGCTTCATCTGTACATTTACTCAAGACATCACCGATAGAAGTTTTGCTAATATTTTTAGATGATTCTAATTTTTGTAGTCCTTCCATTTCCTGAAAATTATTGAAGAATGTTCAAGTATAAAATAAAAAAGTACAAAAATTAGTTTACCTTTTCGTCATCTTCATACTGTATATGAATATTAACTAGAAAGTTGGAGGAGGGATTATATTTTCTGGACATTTTGATATCAAACAAGTCACTAGATACTGCTTTGAAAATTCGTTTAACATTTTCCAAATCTGCAATATTAAAATAAATCATCATTTCACTACAGAAACTATTTCGATAATTAATTCTGAAAATTCATTGAAAAAATATTTTGATATTTGTGAACAATGAACTCCATATGAAATCCGGTGTACATTTTATTATGAGAAGTTATTTTGTATCCTAAAAAGTTTTTATTTGTGAATGTTATTTCAATAAATTCATTATCTATAACAGTATTGATTTTAATGTTCTTATGGAAGCACCCCTTTATTCTTAATATTTATAAAAAATTGTAATTCACATATGTTTGTCATGCTCTCAAATCAATTTTTCAAAACACAATATTTGAAAATACATCATCAAATCAAGAAAATTATTTAGGAAGAAGATGCTGAATTCAACTGATTAAAACTAAACTCGGTGAGTATAATCTAAATAGCTTCATATTGTTATTTTGAATATAATCATGGTGAATCTTACTATACATACAACAAATTTCTAGAGAAACATTTTGAAAATGAAATTGATATAATAAATATTTTTATTTATTCATTCATTGGCTCTTGGTTCTCACTGAACAATATGAGTTGGTAGTGAACTTCCAAAAAAATTTCAATTAAAATACTCAACAAATTGTCTCTGGTGTGGATTCCTGGCCACACTGGTCTGGAATATAACGGAGCTGCTGACTCCCTTTGTGAAAAACGACTGGAAACTCCAAGCTTTTATATAATGAAGCTTTGCCATTTTTTTGGTGTTTGTGATTTTAACCTTGTGAGATTGGATTATGAACAGGGCTACAAATTCAAGTCTATGCATAGGGGTTTCATAAATGATAAGATATAGTGGGTTGTTTAAAATTAGGACAGAGTTTACTATTTAAGAGAACTAAAGTGATATCAAACGAGAAAAACCTAAGATTTCAAAATTGTATATTTTTCTCTATTTTCTTCATTCATAGAGATATTTTAAATTTGATAATATTATGCTATAGAAACATTCCAAGAACTAGATTTGGGTTAAGTTCAAAATGAGTGGTCTATTTGATCCTCCACTGTAACTCATGAGGGTTTATTGTAGATTTTTGAAATGTGTTCATAGAATTTTTGTACGTGATGCCCATTCTAAGATTTGAAACTTTGAATACGGTCCTGTATTTTTTATTCCGAAGTTTTCATATAGTATTGGGAAATTAAATTGGCCCCGACATTCGTGAGATTTTAGAAAGTTAGTAATAAAAAATAAGGTTTAATGACCTCAACCTGCAAATTAATTTATTTCTCTTCGAAGCTCGCATGAAATTCCTGAGTTGCACATGTTTATCATTTTGGTTAATTTTCCAAATGATATTCAAAGTGAACAACAGCCCCACTTCATATTATTTATATGTTGAAAGGGTCTTAAAGTGTACTTTTTTCACCGATTGATGCCTGCAGGTCATAGTCAATAGTAATCACATAACACCGCGATATTTGAAATGGAGAAAGGTGAAAAATTTCAAGTTTTAAGTGCTGTAGGTTGTATGCACTATGTGAAAAAACCTAGCAAGAAAGAGACGTTTGAGATATCAATACATTACATGAATTTATCGTGATCGTTGAGTAACATGTGAGGTAGAGGTACTAAATTATGGTACCGGGACTGAATTGAATTGTTTGATACAGCAACAAAAATAATCATTAGGGAACTCGAAGGTAAAAAGTAAATTGATAAATATCAAATATAAAAAAAAAACTGCTACGCCCAAACTAAAACTAAAGAAAATATGAAGGACCTCCATAATTAGATTTGGAGTATTCCAGTGGCGTAGACAACAATAGACTCAGAATATTTTCCTCGAAAACAAATAGTATTTTTGTCCCATACATAAGTATTAGGCCCACAGTCTCAGAGCAGTAAACTTATTGATGTGCAGCGGACTAGAAAAAAAATCTGTTTTTCCGTTAACCAGCTGTCGCACCCCTACGAACAACAACCATCAGAAGTCGAAACTTGTGCGTGCTGCGGATTAACGAGGTCTTACCTTTTAACGTGTGATTCCTAACACGGGAAAACATATAAACCAATTTTTCTTTTTCAAAATACAGATGACATTGGAAAAATAGAACACGTTTACTCCAGAACATCTTAAATATTTACTTGTGATGAACTGCTTGGAACCTTTAGTGTAGTAAATAATATTACTGGAGGTATCTACCTGAACCAAGTTTAAAGAATGTTCGCCACAACATAATAAACCAGTTTTTTTCTTTCAGAACATCTTAAATATTTACTTATGATGAACTGTTTGAAACCTTTGGTATAGTAAAGAATATTACTGAAGTTTTATCCCAACACCAAACAGTCATTTTAACATCTCGACACTTGTTTTGATCACCAAGTGATCATCTTCAAGAGGAATATTAAACTGTCAAGATCTCGAAGATGATCACGGAAGGTTATTTCTTCAGTTCTAAGACATCAACTCCATACTGAAAACTTCATGATGAACTCATCAATACACTTCTGTCAGAAGACTGGAGTCCAATTCACTATATGCCAAGCAATGATGCTTTCAATGTTTCATGTCCAGTAAAAAAACGTGTTATAAAGGACAGTGGATATCACTGGATATTATTTTGAATATTTCATTCTTATTTTTGCTCCAATTATTTTTGTTTATTCCTTTATTCGTTTGTCATTTGTTTCAAAATCATATATTCTAAATTGACTAATGAAACAGTTTTGTTTGAAATAGAAAATTAAAATTTACCCACCGTTTTGATGTGTATACAAAGATTGGGGTACCTCTACAAAAAAAGGCACTCAAGAGTTTGGCTTCTAGACCCAAGTTTCTTATAGTGGAAGAAAAAATCGCCTTGGAAATAACTTTCCACATTGATAAAAATCTACTGTGATTTAATTCAATCCAATTCCATTTACTGCGAGTCTGAGAGCTTCAAAAACATGAATTTGAGACATATATGTATATTGATGAATCATTTTCGATTATAGTAAATGATACTGACCATATAGATTTGTGTAGATACTAGGAAACTTCTCTTTCAGGTATAAAAACATACTGTGGTCTCTGAGGTTCATTGATTTGGGTAAAGATATGACCAGTTGATAATCATTGTATTTGAATTTATCAATATCTTCTGAAGACATGTTGGCCAGGAAATTTTCAATACTTCGATTTTCCAGAATATCTAGGCATGCTCTACATGGGTTAGTCTTCACCCTTTTAACATTTGGTATGATATCCTCATGACTGTTTTCCTCAAGATTCTGAAACACAAAGTTAATGTCGAAGGGATGTACCTAATATGAGGTTTATACCTTTATGAAGTCTTCAGATCCTAAAAAGGGGTTTTGGACATGATTACTTGGTGAACATTTAATGCCAAGGAATCGTACAATACACCTGGAACAGCAACCTAATTCCTTAAGGCATTTCACTATTTCTTTTTTATTGTCCTGTGTGAGTGACATCATTGTTGTAATGTAATTTTAAACCTGCATATATAAACTGTGATATAAACAAACAACAAACAGTATCCACTCATGTAGACAAATGTCAAATGTCCATGATTGATGTCAGATGTCAGCAAGAAGCATTGTTGTGTGTTGTTCTCAGGGTGCACGAACGATTCGCAGTACTTCGTATACGCAAATTTGCGAGCGTTTCAAGAATAGGTCCACTGGGTAGAAACAGATGCGTTTTGTTGGCACTAATTTTATTTCAAACTAAGTCGTTTCCATCAAAAGATTTTATTGTTCTATAGTTATAGATACGAAATACTCCACTAGTGATCGATAATTCGATTATGATGATATTTCGAGACATCAAATCGATTATCAAGATAATTTGAATTATTCTCAAATATAAGAGACTGAAAATAACTTTTGTCTAATTTCTGCATCAGTTTACGTTATAATGGTTCAATAAACCAAAACCGGTCGTAATAAATAAAAATCTTGCATTGCAGAACTTTAACAAAAATATATGGCTGTTCACGGTTGCTGATTACATATTGTCATTTCCAAGTAAACCACTGACAGTAGGTGCTTTTGTTAGCACTAATCTTATTTCAGATTGGACTTTTTTCGACAAAAGTTATTCTCTGCTCTGTTCGATGTTATTCCATCAAGCACGACAGGGAGTAACTTTTGGCGGGAATAAGATTAATGTCAATAAAATACACCAAATAGTACCAAAGTCAGTTGAGAATGGTCGACACAGATTTATCTCATAAATTAATGAAATGAAACATTATTACAACATTCAAACATACAAGGACGTGATTCTCCTTACCTCTACTCTTCTTAGAGATCTCGAATAACTTTCGGCGGAAATGACTCACTATGTAAAAAGTAAAATTTTACGTGCGGATAATGTGTTTTTATATAATATTTATTCGTATTCTTATTATTTTAAGTTAAAACAACGATAAAAATAAAATAAAAACAACAATAAAAATTAATTGGCGTTCCGGGGCGACTTCATTGATTCCAGTGGCGCATTTGCTTTTTCATCTGCAGGAAAACCCGGAAAAACCTGCAGCATCATATCATCTGAAGATCTTGATCTTACAATGTCCTCTCTCTTATATAACAATGTTTTTATTAAAATTGTATGTGGTATATATTTAACATGTGTAATTGATGACTTGTTTATTTTGTGGTAATTCATGATCACTTTCATGAAATGAATGAAAACACTTTTGTCTAACTGTCACTAGTTTTACTACTATATCACTATCACTAGTTCATACGATCGAAACCGGTGCTAACAGTCTCCACTTCCGGATTTCCACCCGGAATTTATCGAGGAAAACAAGCGATTTTTTGTGCAGACATTTTCAAATATATAATAAAGAAACGTAGATCAATCTAGTATACTGCTAATAGTGAAAATCGAAACGAGTTTTAAGATGCAGCTTTCAACACTCTTTTGTCTGTGTGACCTGGGGGTAGTTTCATGGCAGGGACATCTAATCACTTAACATAAACAATCTCTAATTGTATAGATAGCCGGACGGTCTAATCCTCTAGTCTGTTTTGTCCGTGTGGGTGGGGTGCGTTGTAAGGAACACTAACCTTGCTCCTGCCCATCTTAAGCCTATATGATAGTTGTAAGCGGTTGACTCCTCAGACCGAAGTCTCAGGGATTTCCAAACTCGTTTCCTGTCTGGGCGCAACTGGAGGTCCAGACGGCTTGGCTAATGTCGCGTCCAATAAAGGTCGTGTTGGTTCAGTAAACTGGCGTCTATCTCGGTACAACTCTTTTTCGAGATGGATAGTGGTGTAGCTACTTGTATTTGTTCGAACACAGAGTAATAGCTCACCTGAGGCGTTTCTACCACAGAAGTAGGAACTACCTCTCTGGGGAATATTCTCGGTCTCATTAGTTCCGGGTAAAACTCCGGGACTGGATGTGGACAAATGATCGTGCGTTGCAGTTCATTCTTTCTGCTTATTTTGATGGACATCGTTGTAAGTCACTGGCCACTTTGGAGCTTGACAGTTGTGCTTGTGGATTAAACAAGATTTGGAGACCCATCTGGGGTTGATCAACCACGAAGTTCTCAATTTTACTCGTCTCCTGACGAACTTGCGACGATTGTAAGGCGTCAATTCTCCATTTGGAAAAAGCTAATGATGGTTTCACCTACTCGAAATTTGAGTTCACCCTCATACCACCGCCGTGTTTTTACCGTAAGGTTTATAGTACGGTGCACACGAGCAAGAGCGTTTAATTTGGGACCTGCTTGCCCTTTGTAGGGTGTGGTAACTAATTTCCTTTTGGCGGAGTGCCAAAAAGAACCCGTAGCACACGAAACAGAAATACGCGGTCGATTATACCGTTTCCTTATACAGAGTTCTCTCGCTGAAGTCTAAACTGTCTATCACATCTCCGAAATTCTCCTTCGTAGGATGCGCGTTTCTCTGCGCCCAACTCCTGACTAAAGCAATTCCTCATGATAGAGCTATGACCCACAGTTGACGATTTTATTGAGCATTCAGTAACGGAAAGTGTAGGGAGATTCTAAATTTTACGTTATGCAAGCAAAACCCTTGGCATAATCTCGTCGCAAGATATACTTTATTGTTATTGTTGAGGATGACGGTATCTTTCATATTGTGAAAGAAAATCATAAGATGAAATTGTAGTTTTCTCGAAAATGCAGGAATTTCGTCTCAACCAAGTTCAGGGATGATTTTCAGGTGACTGCCGATTGTCCTAGAGGCAAATTGGGGACCAATTGGGGACCACGATAGGAAGAATTTTTTATAAAATGATCGGATTTTTACTATCTGTATTTATTCTTGTCTTGAAGTTAAATCTATGCAGAGTTTTTGGAGTTTTCTACAAGTAGAAGTGTCTATTAGTGAATTTGATTGTGATTGTTTTTAGAGCCCTATTGGAGAATTCGAATTTCTTATTGTGTTACTGCAATTGCGTATTTTCGATTTGCCATCGGACTTTTTAAAACAGAGACTTGGCGTCATCGTTAACTATGGGTCGAAGTTTCATCATCAGGCGCTGGTTCGTCAGGAATAGGACGCTGAGGAATGCTGAGGTCGAAGGCGAATTCTGGAGACGTGATAGACCGGGAGTAAAACGCAGTTGAGCTTCTGAAAAAAATATGTTTTTCCTTCACCAGCTGTCGCACCTCTACGAACGACAACCCTCAGAAGTTGAAATTTGGTCGAGCTAAGGATTAACGGGGTCTTACCTTTAAACGTGTGATTCCTAACACGGGGGACTCTGTGTACGTAAACCGTATAATCGGCTTCGTAATTCTATTTTGTGTGGTACGGGTATCTTTTGGAACTCGACAAATCACAGATTAGTTACGACACCCTGAGAAGGTAAAGCAGATTTCCAGTGAAGCGTTCCCGCCCATGTACTCCGTGCTAGAAACCTAACGGTGACAATATAGCGATAGTCTGAGAATGGGTCTAAATTCGAGGGGGTGAAATCATCATTAGCTTTTTCCCAGTGGACTAGCGGCCCGATCTGACCGTTGGGATCTTTTACTGTGCAACGAACCCATCTTACCATTCTGCGGATGGTCGTCATCCTAGGGTGCGGTTCAACCGATAAGTATGTTGATCATTTTCAAATAACTCAGTTCATCCTGTAGGTCTTGCTTAGACAAATAGTTTTTGTGATGAAGAGTGAAGTTAAATGTCAACTTTCTATAAATTCTTCCCGACACAATCTATTTTTGGGACTATTTGTTATTGAGATGTAGACTAGGGCTAAACAAGCGCGAGCGTAACTTGAAACAAATATAGCAGTCCATAATCGCCAAGTCCAATTTAACTTCCAAATTTCAGTTCCCTCGGACAACTTGAGTCGTCAGAGATTGACTTTGTCTAGCCATTCCAAGCTCACTTTCTGCTAACGAGATGTAGACTTGGACCAAACAACGGTTCCTCTGTTAGGAGAGGTTAAGTTAGTGAACTCGTAATGTCACAAGAGACAGGAATGTCTAGAAATCGCGTTGAAATATCTGTCACGGATAGCCCGGAAAGTGGTCATCTTGTTATACACCGTTTTAGGGAATATGTTATTGTTCAATGAGTGTAACCTTTCACGAGCAGAATTACTGAGCCAACGCTATTTTTCGGTTTGGTTGGCTTGGTCTACAGGTAGATATTCCTGATGTTTCGTCTAGGGAGTATGTGTTTCTGGACATTCTACTGCAGATAGAGCTTATTACTAGTTAGAATCAATTTTGTTTGTTCGGGATACTAAACCTAAATTTGAGCATCTCATATGAACCCCCCCGAAATTTATATTAGGTATATATTTTATTATATATGTATGTATATTAACTAAACTTTGATTTTATTATGTGTTTGTGTAATATTTTTGTATATTTATTTTTGTTGTGGGTGGTCCGTGGGAGATGAATTGAAGAAATAGAGGGGTACCACTGGTGGTACGCAGGAACGTACGTTCCACCGGTTGGGAACTCCTGATGTAGATCAAATTGAATAATCCAAAACCAGATTGAAACTTTGAATTAGGAAGATATATTTTTTTCATTTTTATTTCTTCTCTAGTAAGTTTAGACTATATAATATATCAATTAAAATATATATGAATTATGAAATAAAATGGATCAATTCCAATTTTGGAGGGTTACAGTGATATGCACTATATTGCAAACTTGTGAAAAAGATATTATTAGGAGAATTGGCAAGGCGAGGACGCCTTCCAGGTTTGACCTTGGCGTTATATCCCATGGTGACTTGGAATTTAACCTTGAACGCCCTTAGTGACGTTATTTGAATAGACCTAACGTCACGCGACCTGATGTTCTTTGAGAGTCCAAAATGAGCACTTTTCCTAATCACCTAATAGTGTCCTCGACGCGTTTTCACCAATCGAGATGACGTTTTCAGGAGATGAAGAGATGAAATTTTATTCAGTATAAAGGAATCCCTTCTTTCTCTAGAAACTTTGAATTTGAAATACTTACATAATTTTTAGGAATGAAAGTTCTTGGCTTTCTACCACTTCATATAGATACAGAAAAATGTGGGGATCTTCCAAAGAAAGGAAGAAAGCAATCGATTTCAAAAAAAGTAAGTTAACACATAGATGTGTAGGTCATACAAAGAAGTAACTTTTACATAAACTGGAATTTTTTCTTTCGCCTTAAATGAGCCTAAAATTATTGCAAATCTACAGAGTTAGAAAAACATCTCATTATTGCAAACACACAGATTTAAAAACCATCTCATTACAAATTGGCGATGTATGGAATTGGGATCAGAAACATGAAATATTATTTCCACTTCTACCAGGTTTGCCTGAGGTAGTCATCCAAATATTTGATCCAAACAAAAAAAAATTGATGACTAACTCATAAAAAAACAACACATGTAAAATCGGCACTATGAAAAATAGAAGCCTTAAATGAGTTTGAAATTCTCAACAAAATTCTATCTGTTTTACTCTGTGAGAATGTTCCCAAAAAATTGTTTTCATTTCTTCCTTGGTTGTCTGAGTCAGTCACCTAAATATTCAATCAAAACGGGGAATTAAAGTTGTTCCACAGGTTAATGAAGGATCCTTTAAAGAGCCTAAAATCATTTCGAGAAATTGAGGAATTCGACTTGGTGCTGTCAGCGCAATGGTAAAGTTAGCAGAACCCTCTAGTCTTATCATAAAAAATGGCACATGGATAAGGGGTAACGGAATGTTTTCCTCTTGTCGGAGGAAAACAAAGTTGCTACTACGAATTGCTACTGTTTTGGATCCTACCCTACTCTTTTAAATAGTGGATTGCAGAGTGCAGGCGAAAGAAGCTGTATCATTTCCGTGGATTTTTGTTTTATTATCTTCATCGTTATTATTATAATCATTATCATATTCATTATTACTATTATTACCTCAATTTTATTATTATTATCATTTACCAAAACAGTTTTGCATTTAATTTAAAACTATTTTCTTCGATTCTCCAATACGTCGAAGAGCACCGAGGGAAAATTATTCAGTCACAGTAATAATAACTTTTTGAAAACAAAGTCGCCATATACGTGCGTAAAAACTGCTTTTTTGGTAAATAATTCAATTGTTACCACCTTTCAACAAAGTGGAGAGGATATTTTGTCTCAGAACCTACCCTACCTAAGTGAACGCAGAATAAAAAATATTTTATAGCGAGGACCTCTGGAAACATCAATTGGTTTCAGCTTCATGATTAACGATTGATTTTCTTCAATCAGTAATGAAAATGGCGATATTTTCACGTAACATACTTTATATCTTGAAAAACACAGGAGAAGGTATATACAATTTTTCAGTGCTTTCATTGTTTAATTGAGTCGATATAATAAGATTAAACTTTGTTTGATACTTCCGTATCTTTCTTCGTTTCAAAACTGTCAAACGCTATATTTTCGATTCCATCGACTTCTTTCTTCTCTGTAGAGATGATGTCGTTCCATGGCTGAACATCACCGCTTCCAAAAATACAGAATATTATTCCACATCCAATGTAAACTGAGGATCCTATGTAAAATATAGTGTGCCACTCGTTGAGACCGTTCTGAAATTAATCATCATAATCAGTAGTAGTAATAGCAATTTCGAAACATTAAAGGATGGTTTTTCCCGTGGGTTCGCTTAGAAATATGTACCTACTTCAATAAGCTTCTCTTCAGCATTTCCTACCACAAATTTAATAATGTTCAAGTAGTTTTAAGTATCCTTCCAATTTTCCGCATTTTTTCAAATAGATTTTCGAAATTGGTTTGTTGATTTTACTCATTATCGGACTCAAATCGTAATGATGAAAAATTGAATAATGAAATTTTCTGACTTTAGTTGAACCGAGTTTTATTGAAATCAAGCTGGGATTATTCTCAAGGTTTCGTAGTGTTAGTGCCCCTTGAGCCGCAAGAATTACGGGTAGGTTATGTTAGGCTAAAAGTGGATGGCTTTATTCGACACTACACCGCAACCCTCAAGGGTTTATTGTGGCTCACTTAGGGTAATCTGGAATGATAAAGAAACACATGTTTCATTTGTCGAAAGAGTAAACTCTTCTGAAAAGGCGTATGATATTATCCATGTGAGTCTTTGCTTGATTTGAAGTAGATACGACTATTCTTATCAACTGCCTTTGCCAGGTTTCGAGAATTGATTTAAAACAGAAACCGTAGAGAACAATGATGTTTGGTTATACCGTTGAAAGAACTAAGGTTAATTTCGCCTTTGCGTTCTGCATTTATACAAAAACTATTGCCGGTGAAGTTATTATTTTATTCAACAGAAATATTTTCAGATTTGAAGTTGATATTACCCAAAGTTCAATACATTAGCAACCAATACATTGGTTGTCACAGCTTTATATTTTATGAAAATCAAATTTTCACAACCTCTGCATCAAAAATTTCCGATATAATAATCGAATGTATTGTCTTGTGGGTAGAAAATTCAAACAACTTACATGTTTTTCTGTCAGATATCCAACAATTGCAGGGGATATGAATCCTGTAGTGCTTCCAATGCAATTTGCAATACCATATATGATACCAGCGAAATTTGGAGCCAGATCCTGAGAATTTTGCAAATTTGTCAGAGTTGACGCTCCATTCGATCCAAGAGACAATGTTATCAATACTATTGCCCATGTGACGTCACAGCCTGTTAGTGTTTGTACAAACAAGAGTACTCCAGGTAAAATATGAGCTGAAACATATGACAATAACACAATTCATTCTAAATCGAAAACTCTGGAGTAGAAAACCCAACAAAACATTTGTCTCACACTTCAGAACAGTAACAGTCTTCTCGTCTGAATTGGTATCATTAAGAGTGATCATCTTCTGTTCAAATCTTTGGTATGAGATATATTTTTGTTGGATAGCTTCTTCTTTAAAAACTATACTATTTTTTAACGGTAGAACTGATTTCCAACTGACTTGAATTCGCAAAGATCAATGATAAGCTAGGTTGCTTTGTTAGACCAACTTCAAAATTTTCTACCCAAGATTTAAAATATTTCGAAAGTGTCGAAAACTTTTTTCAATTTAGCTATGTGAAAATATTAAACATGAAGGGGAATCATTACTGCCACAAGACGTGATTGTTGAAAATTACCAAAATCATTATTTTTAAAAATAAAATCGGTGTAGGTGGGCAAGTAGTATAACTGGTTCAAAGTACCCTTAGAAAGAAGAGTATCCGAACTAGAAAAACATAAGTAGGTATGTTCGCATATGTCTATCAGAATTGTTATATCTAAAGTGTACGTTTATACTCACAAAACAACACAAAACTTTTTCTTATCATAGTTTTATTCATCCAAGATTTCCTTATGATGAGATCACCTAATTGTCCAAACAGGAAACCAAAAATGAGTCTTGCAAAATACGGCAAGGCGGCCAAAAATCCAGTATGTCCTAGTGTGAAACCCAGAACAGATGACAGGAAATTGGGACCAGCTGTCATGAGGAAAAATAGTCCCCATAAATTGCCAAAGTGTAGGATTATGAGAGTCCAAAATGGAACAGAACAAGCCATTTTTTTGTATGGTGGTTGTCTCTGAAAATATATACGAATATGTTTTATGAACTATATGTGCGCTGTTAAGTTTACCTGTGTTCAAATGAACATGCCATAATATTTTTTTTGTGAAGTTTATTACTTTTCAGCAAAAATTTGTTTTGAGAATTGGTAAATATTTCCAACAGTTTCCAAGTTGATAATAAAAATTTATTATTTTTATAGACGAAATATCACATTTCAATATTTATCATTCTATTTCCGACGGAGACAAATCCAAAAAGACAAAAAAAATATAAATTGGTCCAACCGTTCTTGAGTTTTTTTTGTATTATTATTATATTTTCATTGATAAAATATTATATTTTATCACTTATTCTCCTATTCCCGATGAAGACAAATCGAAAACACAAAAATCATAAAAATTAGTCTATTTTTTCTTAAGTTCTTTTATTATTACTATTATTATTTTTATACCGAAGTATGCGTTGGTCAGGTCCTTTCCCCTGAAGCCATGATACATTCGTGAGAGCGGGCCAGCATGATCAACCAACGACCACCACCCACACCGTGGGGTAAGTGATCATTGGGTCCGAGAAACATGTGACCTGGGCAAGCGCAGTGAGTTAAGAATGACAGCCTTCTGCATCTGTCCGGCTAAGACTTCTGCCTTAGTGCGGCAGGCCGGTATGATTTTAAGATTCGAGAGTAGAGAGGGCATAATTCCACCAAGGATTCAATAATCAGAACAACCATCTTGACATAATGGTCTGGATAGAGTCTGCGTAGTTCGAAGAGAAAATGCCGATATTTCATACGTTTCTTATCCTCTTTTCTGACGATATTCGTCTCGCCAGGAGCTGAAAACTCCACGACAAATATCGTCTTGCTCTGGTGATCGAGAAGGACTACATCAGGCTTATTAGCTTGTATGAGCCTGAGGGTGGGGAACGAATAGTTCCCATAAATTCGACACTTCTCGTTCCCCACAACGGATTCAATATCCCCCGGAGCGTAGGGCAGCACCGGTGTCTCGTGAATACCGTAAGAGTGTCGTAGATGGTAATAGAGCATTCTTAGGGTCGCGTTATGTCGATGGATATAGGCCGAGACCGCATATGCTGGACATGCTGGTAGCAAGTGCATTAGGGTCTCGGGCGCCTCGCGGCAGGCCCTGCACCTAGTGTATAGAACACATCACGTGACTGCGGTAGACTAAGGTGTTCAAGATACCATCCTGGCAAGCCATAATGAACCTACCAGATTCCGACTTCAGCCCATTCGACCTGAGGAAAGCAAACGTCAGGCGCTTTGATAAGCCATTATTATTATTATTATTTTAATTGACGAATCATATTTCGATACTTATTATCCTATTCCCGTTGAAGACAAAACCGAACACAAATGTGAACTGAATTTGGTGATACAGATAACAACTAATATTGCTGAAAATATTATTACAAATTAATATATAAAAATACAAAAAAATTTTTACATAGGTTTTTTCGATACATGCCGAGTTAAAAAAGTTCACAGACAATGATTTATCAACTGAGTGAAAACTTGTTTTTGAGTAACGGTTCATTAAAATTATTATTAATTGGGTTTTTCATAATAGTATTAGTATTAATATTTATTATTGGATAAGATATATTCAGAATGCTCTAGAGAAGAATATCAATTTGGAAAGTGTCTTCGTGAACCATTGACTTTTTGAAATGTCGATGTCATCTGTAGATGATTGCAATAATTGGAAAATAGCGGAAACTGGGATGTAAGGAACCCTTGAATTAATGTGGAACTGTGGCAAAAACTATGCCCCTGAAACTAAATGAACCATTGACATTCGTTGAAAAGAACATTTTAAACACATTGAAATGTTGAAAATAAAAGATACATTTTCTATTTCGGAGACCAGAAAAGTCTAGTGTTGCTCAAACCGTCTTCGGGTGATGACTGCTCAATATAATTGTTATTTTCAAGTATTCATTTCAATTTTCAATTATATTGGTTCTTTCAGGGATTTCAAAACATTTAATATCATTTTAGTCATATTAATCCGAACTAATGACATTGAACTTATTGGACTCATCAGTGGTTTATATTATGCATTATACTTTTTATTAATTATCGGTGATAATTAATAAAAAATATTAAATACTCTCAATCAAGTTTGAAAATCAAGTTGAAAGTTTGGAATCAAAGTTACTCTAAATTTAATTTGTGCCTTTTTATCGTACTTGTCCTTTTTCATTTCAATGATGTTGAAGAATGTCAACAATGCCTTATTGTTTGAGAAATCTGCCACGGTTAAACTTATGCTTCGGTACACAGTTCAATTGTCAAACTTGAATTCACGTTTTATAATCAATATCATAGGAATATTTTATTCGCAATTCAATTCCCATTTTACCGGACTATAAAAATATGCAAACCATCCACAATAAGTCGAAAATTGTTCGTCGAAAACCCCGCTGGCCAACTACACAAAGCTAACTTGTATCCGGGAAACTTTATTGGGGAAAATTTGATTTAATTTTTATAACAGCACCAAAGAGGAATGAGTGCCGTAATTTCTTTTGAAGCCAGCAATATAATTTCTGTATACCGAGTATCTCTGGGATTAAATTTTGAGCGCTACGAGAAAAGTTTCACTAGCACACCTGAATAAGAAAACAGCATAAAATTTTATATAAAGAGGAAATGGAACACTTTGATACTTCGAAATTTCATATTTTATACGGAATGTGTTCTGCATGAGAGTTGGGAGGTCGTTCGCTGAACATTTGGAGTTACATTCAATACATTCGAAAAAACTAGAAGAAATATAACTGCGGAGCCGTAGAAAAAAACTTCAATTTCCGATTCGATTTTATTGGGATTCAAATCACTATAATATACAGAGTGTTCCTCAATGATATGCGTATATTAAAGGGTGTAAATCTACATGAAAAATTATGATGAGTTGGTTATATACTATGCTCCAGAAATGACCCCTTACAAAAATACGTAGTGTTGAAGTTTTAAGAACGAAAATGGAAATTATTTGATATTTTCTAAACCATTTGGGATATTTTAGGGATATTTCATAAGCAGTGATTTCGATGCATTTCAATAGTTCGGACTTCCATTGTCTATTATTGATTTGAAATCCCTGAAAAAATCTATAAATAATTAAAAAGATTAGCTGAAAAATAACAATTATATTAACCAAAAAAAACTGAAACAATTAAATAAAGTACAAGCAACAATAAAAAAATAAAAAATTTTGAGCTATTAACACGAGATGAAAATTAAAAATTATTAAAAGAAATGAAAATTAAAAGATTTTAAACCAAGTTACTTCACGACGTATCGACTGTTAGTATCCACAATCGTCTTCGGGTGATGACTGGACTTATTCCTCCGAGATCTGACTATTTATAGGTCATTCGAGTGCTTTCACCTATCCCCTCTTCCCTCTCTCTTTTAGCGGGAGCTGACCGTTTGGCGGGAGTTGATTGTGTTCCGCTTGATTAAAGGTTTCCATATGCTGCGTATCTTTACACTACGCGTTGTTGGACAACATATATGCCGCTTCTTTGAATTTTCTCCTGAACCAGTGTTCCTCCTTCTGGATGTTTTCAGCGTGAGACCACTTGATGTTTCGTTGATGAATCCAACATGCTCCGCTATTCCTGATTTGCTGGTTTTTCCTCGTTGTGTGTGTGTTTCTTGCGCTCGGCAATGCGAACTCTCAATGGCCTCTTAGTTTCACCGATGTATGATTCTCCGCACTCTGGTATCTGGTATATGCAATTCTTGGAATAGCAGTCTGCGTTTGGTGGTCTTGATTTCGTGAGACTGCTACGGATAGTGTTCCCAGATCTGAAGCAGGTTCTGAAGTTAAACTTGGACCTAATTTTTCTTATCCTTTCCGAAAATTCCTTGATGTAGGGAAGTACAAATACTGGTTGTGGCGGCTTCTCTTCCTTGTGGAGCGCTTGCTATCTTCTACCCAAAGTCTGTCACACCATCACTTTCGAGTATCCATTCCGCTGAGTGTCTTTTTTGATGATGCCTAGTTCATTTTCGAACCTCCCTTCGTATTACAGAGCCCAAAAGCACGGTCTACAGGAGTCTTGATGATTCCTCTCTTAGTCGATTGATGGTGGTTGGATTTCTGGTTCAGATATTATCCCGTGGGAGTGGGTTTTCGGTATACAGATGTTTCCCATTAAGTATCAGTTCTCTTCACCAATACCTCTTAAAATGGCAATTCGTTTTGGAGTTCCTCCTCTATTCTCAAAGTGATAGAAGGACTAACTTTTTTGATCTGCCTCAGGAAGGTGTCTAGTTCTGCATTCCCATGGTTCCATATTATGAAGGTGTCGTCTACATATCGCAACCAGACTCGGGGCTTCTTGTGTGCTTCTTCAAGTTTCAAACCACACACACTCTGCTCTAGTTTGCCAAGCTTTCGCTTCTGATGGGAAGCTTCTTCAGGGCAGTAAAATGAGTAGAAAACAATAAATTGAACATATAAACTGACATAGAAGGTTGAACATGTACAGGATATTTTG
>WOGN01001558.1:0-18930 GCA_015342105.1 Leptinotarsa texana
ATATACTTTCATTTAAAGTTTATTCTAGAAAAATGAAAATGTGGATTCAGAAACGGATTTGTAGTTTTTTTACCGAATCTTTTGATAAAATCGCACTTCTTCGGGTCCAAATGCCAGTGAAATCGGCTTTGTCAATCCAGCAACTGAACCAATAAACGTCTAGATGACAGATACCTTCGAAGAAATATAAATCATGTTAAAAATATACCTGTTCCCGAAACACATTTCTAAACATTTCAGCGCCACCATCTTTCATCTCCAAGCGGGGTGGCAACAAAATCGTTTCTCGTTAGAAATAACAAAAACAGAAAAGCCGGTTTCTAGGTAGGAGCGATAGTAATTAAGTTGTGTTCTGCCATTGGCGTAAACAGAATTTCTCGTAAAGGTGTGAAATTTTAGAATAATTATAAAATATATTTTTGAAGCAAATTAGTGACTTTCCATGTCAACTCAGATGATGATACGCATAACAACAAACTCAATTTACCCAGCTACCCTCAGCAGTCTTCAAGGGATCTGCGCGAGGTAAAGGAAGGCGGGGTCGTACCCTACACATGACCGACATTACATAGAAAGTTCTTCAAAGAATCAGTCATCCAATCAAATGATCACCGTATCCGCTATTGTTTGATAGCGTAGTCCGACTCGTTACTTGTTAACCTGTTACGATCAACTCGACGAAAAATAAACAATGTTAAAAGTAGCCATTGAATATATGATATAGCAGAAATAAACGTGCACACATTGTGCATTGTGCATTGTGCATATTGTGCACACTTAAAGTTGGCGACACTCTCAAAGGCCAAAAAAAACAATACATCGAAATGAACCGGCGCACTAGTCCACGTGGATTGTAGAATTGTCAGTTCGTATTTTTTACTGACCGAGTTTTATAATTGGCTGAAGTGCCATAAAACTACATTAGAAGTCATTTTACGGTGACGAATAGATATCGGGGATTGCGGGGATAGTTATCGCCGTCGTGTCATCAATTTTCAGTTCAGGAACTGATTTGAGTATTGAAATTCGATATTGATGCAGTTATAAATACTTGAAATGTTTGTTATCTGTTTAAAATGTGGCGTCCTTGGACAAGTAGGAACTAATAGTAATAACGATTGTGACAACAATGCAGACTTCTTCCAGTGTAGTGATTCCAATAGCGATGGTGAATAATGCGAAAAAGTGATACCAGTAAATAAGACTCATATGTGTTTGAATATTGAAACACAGATACTATGTTTCAATGTATATAAGAATCGACATCTCAATGTTGGTTTGGAGGGAAACAAACTATTACAAGCAACATCAGATTTTACCGAAATTCCTTTCTCAAATACGCAAAATAGTCAAAAAACAAACCTTATGAACGCAAGACGTGATGTGATACAGGATTAGCAAAACTTTTAGATATTCATCTAATCAAATCATTGAAAAAAATAATATACGACTGTTACGAAAGCAATGAGATTCCTACAATTGAAATCATAAGGAAGAAAGTGAATAATTCCGGCCATAACGTGAGCTGCTTTGATAAAACTCTTCAGAATTGGATAAAGGATTGGATAAAGGATTTACATTTAAAATAATAAAGAAACGTCAAGCAGTTATGGAAAGCAGAAGAATAGTGAAATTGCATAACGAATACTTAGAACAAATATCTAAATATACACAAGAACAACGACAAATTTTATATTTTGACGAATCTTGGTATGAAACTCACGGCACACTTTCGAAAGGGTGGACTGATGGTTCGAGAATGTGTATGCCTAACATGCCTGCAAACAAAGGATCGCAACTAAGTATTGTGGATTGCGAGAAAGTAAAGAATGGGCTCCGAATTCTTTGAAATTATGTGAAAAAAACCTTGAGTACTGCAATGTTAACTATCCTAAGAACATGGAAGCTAATTTTTTCGAGGAGTGATTTGAAAACACGTTGATCTCAAGTTTAGATGCGAATAGTGTAATAGTTCTCGACAATGCTTCCTATCATTTGCGACAGCTCATCAAAGTACCGAAGAGGAATCATCAGAAGCTTTCGAAGTTAGTGAAATGTTTTTGACGCGATTGTGATTCTTTCATAATCAGAAATTATTATGGTTATCTCCTTAACTATATTATTAAAGAGGCGCTATTGGACGGTAGGTTACACTATATATCGTTTACTTGAATTATACTATCATGTCGAGAGGCACAATCTAACACTTTCAATAGGAACAATTCAACTTATAAAAATTCATCATAAAAATAATGCTTGGAAAATTGTTCACATATCAAGTAACTGATTACATATAATAGCCAATAATTTCACGAGTTGTGCTAAAGCAAAAGTTAATTATGAAAATTGGACAGGAGCGTTATATCAGGATATTTCACGAAATAAATTGACTCTATGATCTTTTCCCATTAGAATTCTTCTCATGAAATAACCTCTCTGACATCTAAGAGCGAATCAGGCCAGAATTGCAAAAGATATCTCAGCAGATATCAGATTAACAAAAAATTTCTCAGCCGGATTCATAGCCGGAGTAAGTAAGTGTCAATCTACCAATGGCGAACACTTTGAATATTTACTATGAATTTTCTTTTGTTTGTTTTTGATAGTGTATCCAGTAGCTGCATAAAGACGTATTTCAATTCAATAATTTTTATTACGTTCATTTTTCAGGTACCTATTTTTTTGTAAAAATCACGGTAACTTATAACTTTCTTGATCAAATTTTCAAAACACCTTTTGTATTTTTCACCCACCCCGTCTAACGCAACTTATGACTTTTATACTGCTCAGTAAGGTATCTTTCCTAGAATTGAGCATATAACAAATGAATTTAAAAGGTCACAAAATAATTTTTGAACTCTTCACCACAATTCATGCGACAGACTATGCCCATCTGAATCGTAAAACTGAATTTGACGCGTGTCCGGGTTTATGCGAAAAGTTCTTCCCTTGGTAGTTCTGATATGCGATACGTTTTCGATGGCTCACCAAGTATATTTTCAAGTGTCCTGAAAAAATTTAGTGGAAAGTTTTAAGTAACATTAAGTCGGAATCAAAATCTGAACAATTTTCCAATTTCCAATAATAATGTTTATTAACCTGCGTAACTTTACGTACGAATTCTACAATTGATCATTTCAAATTTTGAATACGTTTCGATGCCTTCAGGAAGCCTCTACTAGCATAAAGAAATAAAGTACTAGGAATCGCACGTTAAAAGGTAAGACCTCTTTGATCCTTAGCTCGCACACAAGTTTCGGCTTTTATGGGTTGTCGTTCGTGAAGAGATGATAGCTGGTTAATGGGAAGATATATTTTGACTGTTTTCAATAGATTTGAGTATAATAACATATAATAGACTAGTGAAATGTTCAGGGTGAATTATGAATTTAAAACAACAGTCTCAAATTATGTCGGCCCAAACATAAAATTTTACATAGTTGAGTTTTGGGCATACGATCTATTTTATATATAATAGTTAATCGTCTCAAATGATATTTAGCAATCTACAAAAAAAAAGGTTTAGACTAACTTTTGCAAACAAACCTAAAATTTTAGTGCAATTTATATTAGGTAGAACTCAACTGAAGAAAATCCCTGTGTGCCACTCGTGTAAGTAGACCTCATATAAAATTAATATACACCTCAGTATACTATCCACAATAAGGTAAAGTTGCCTAAAATAAATGTTCAATAATTATTGAACTATCACGTTGGACTCTAAATAGGGAATACGTACTCTTTCAAAATTTCAAATCCCCAGAAATTGAGTTTTCTCGCTTCAGAATTTCTTAACAAAATTTCATTACTTTTATCGTTCTTGTTTTCTTCCAGTCAAACGAAAATGCCACCAAATTCAATATCAGTAAAGCTACGTCACTGATTCAGTAGGTGGAGTTTCGCAAGTAAGGTTTCTACGGTCATTTCCGGCCAGAAAACCGAAAAATGTAATTTGCCTTGACAGGTCGTGTAGGTTACAAATAACACGCAAGGTAGTATAAACAGAGAGATATATTGCAGAGGCTTCTTTTTATCACTTTTTTAAAGACCTACATATTTGCTCTGTTATTGCTTGACTGGAAGATATTTCAAGGAAAAACAGACATGTTGAAACATTAGATATTTCATGAAGATTATGAACTCGGCAAAGGAAATTATGATTTCGTCAGTTTATAAATACTTTTCCAGTAATTCGAAAAATAATTCGATAGCTCTGTTTACATTCTGAAAAAATAAATGTAACTTATATTTTTTTCACTATAATGAATATGATCATTCACAGTATCTGTTGCATATAATCCTCAAAATACTCTGAGAGCGGTACCTATGCAGAAGTAGCGATTTAATAGTATGAACAAAATAAAGATCTCTCGACGCGCGTTTCGCTAACGAAGCTCAGGAGATCATTATGTCATTATTATCATCATTAGGTATTAGTACCTAACTACTACTTGTTATTGTTCCTAAGCTAAACTACCTGTTTATTAACACCTTAACTTTTTTATGTATTTTCTCTATGTTGATGACTATTCCCTACATTTTTTATCTAATATTTAAATGTTTTTTATTTAGAGATATCACGTATGAGGCCAAACAAAGGGCCATTCTTAATAGGGCCTATGTCGCTATTCATAGAACCCATTCCGCACTTTTCTATTTTCAAGCTTTCGAAGGCACCCAGAAACCTGTCGTCATGTACCGGTCTCAACAATTCTGAACATTTCCCACCAATTCTATGGCCGTTTTCTATAGCACGTTGAGCGACACTAGATTTTTCCGGTCTATGAAACCGAACATGCGAAACATGTTCCTTGTAGCGAGTTAATATAGTCCGTTTGGTTTGAGTAACATATTTCTTATCACAATCCTCGCGGCTTATTTCGTAAGTCCCATCAGACTTTTCTTTTTCCAACGTCTTGTCTTTCGGACTGTCCAACACTTGTTGAAGTGTACGTGCAGTTATATTAATTTTTTTTAACGTTTTCAGACAGTAGAAGACCGAACCTCCAAAGATCAAGCAAATTGCTGTCACTGTTAAATTGTACCACCATAATGATCCATCATCAATCATTTATTGAAAGTTGGAAACAAAGACATAAAACAGTCAAGAGATTTGAAATACGTAGATTGTGGGAGATAAAGTTTTTGCCTTTATACTGCTTCATGTTGCTACAAAAAAAATGTAGAAATCTTCCAAAAAAAGAAGGGTTTTTTCGTCTTTGCATGATATACACATACAAGTATACATACAGTTACTTGTTTTGAAATTGATTACTTCCTTCTTTTCTTTGCAAGATTCCCATATTTTTTTGTATCAAAATGGAGTAGATGAAATCCAATAACTTTCTTTCCCAAAAATTAATCACTCCTAAAAATATAACCCTTTCAATTTATGTAAATTGTGTTATTACATATTGTTTCATAAGTTAATTGCTTTATTTTTATTAATATGATTTATCTATTGAAACATCTCACTGAGTTTCATTTTTCGATTCTGAAAAAATAGCTGATCATATAAAAGTACTGAGATGAAAAAAATTCAATTAAAGCAACAACTGATAAAAAATATGATTGTATGTTGAGCAATATTATTAATTAACTAATTGATAGAATCATTTTAATGCACTTAAAATTAAACTGTCCGTGTTATTGCTCTGTTTGAAGTATTTTCAGAAATATTTTGAATAAATATTTAATCTTTCATTTTTACGGCAAGTACATTTTTCCGGACACTAATCAGTTTGGTATTGAGGTTTATTGGTATTTCAAAATATATGTGTTCAAAGAAACGTTTTGTCTGTCTGTAGTAACGTTAGTTACAAATAAAAGTGGTAAAAATAAAGAAAGTTTCATTTCTCTATTTTTCATTATGATCTCCTACCACGTAGTAACGGGTAATCCTTCAATTTGTGAACTAATTTGTTATTAAGTTTTCAGTTCACCCTTTATTACACTTCGTAAAATTCTCTACTGATTCACCGTTCTGTATTGTCCAAATTGTAATAAGCATTGACTACTTCACAAAAAAATGTTTTTTCAAAAATACGAAAACATTATTGTTGAAAATGCATTCGTAAAACGTTCGGTTAGCTCTAATGAAATGCTATTTGAGTATTATTTTCATGAATATTACTGGAGTTTTTTCCGAACACCAAATCACTTCGACACGTGTTTTGATCACCAAATGATCATTATCAAGAGGAAGATGAAACTGGAAAAACTTGCAAGCCTACTCTTCCTTTTGAAGATGATCACTTGGTGATCGAAACAAATGTCGAGGTGTTGAAAATAACTATTTGGTGTTGGGACCAAAACTCCAGTAATATTCATTACTACACCAAAGGTTCCAAACAGTGCATCACAAGTATATAGTCGTATTTGCCAACAAAAGCCGACCTAATTGACGGGGCTAAATGGATCATTGCTACGCGTTTCGATTTCATTGAAATTAAGAAAAACATTTTCAAACGAATTGGAAATACTTTATTACAGGAATAAGTTCAGATTATGATCCTGAGATTTGTGGATATCATATATAAATTATTGGTGTCCAAGGAGAAATTTTTATTGAAAAATTGTTGTCTTATTTTCATGAGGTTATGTATATCATGAGGTAAGGTTATGTTGTATTGATTTACACATTCATTTGAGTTTGTCCGAAATTTGACCTGTGAATTACTGTAAAAGAATTTATGTAAAGTTTCGTTATTTATTCACAGTCATATTTGAATATACGATTTCTTTGGTTCAATTTGATTGCGACAGTGACAGTGATTGAAATTATGAGAATGATGGGTAACCAATACTCAAAAGTCACGTATGATTTAAGAATAATTACACCTAGAAGCTAATTTCATGGCTGTCAGTATCATCGCTGTTTGAAAGGAGCGTTTTATCGATGTTAAACTATGTTTCCGTAGCCCAGCCTCTTATTGTATTTCATTGGTTTGAAAGAAATAATTGAAAATATTAGGAAAATGACTTCAAATTTCTACCTCCTGGTCAGGAAATAATGAAAGCAATCCCTAGGAAACATGGGATACTAAAATGGTGATACGTTAAGGGCCCTGTCTGGAAGTAAAAATATGGAAGTAAAAATGTATTCGATCACCAGATCCACCAGGGGACATTTTTGGTGGAGCTACAGATTCGGCATTTTTCATCCTGTATCATAAAAAAATCAGTTTCTTTCTGTTTATTCAAATGATTTTCATTCTTCCATCAGGAATAACGTACTTGTTGAAGTCAAAATGTTTCAAACCTATGTTTCAATTTCAAGAATAGGGCCAAACTCCAAAATAGGACCCTGTGTTTTTTTTCTTTACTAACGCGCTCCAATTTGAAAGAAATTGTAACACAGTGATTTGGTTGTGGCTACTCTGGACTTGTAATAATTCAGAATAGTGCAAAAATATATCACACGGGAGTAAGACAACCTTCGAAAACTGATAGAAATTTAAATAAGAGGACATGACTATGCGGTGTTGCCACTTCCATTAGAAAGTTTAATGGCAACTTTGATTTTACAAATGGAATACCCTGTATATAATATTATTTTTGGAATCTACAACAATTACTGGATAACTTTTCTTGATATTTGTTCCTTCCTTATTTGATTTCGTTTTCGAAATATTAATTAATTTCAATTTATTTCTTCTGAAATCATGACCTCTAAAAATGCGGATATCTTTGAGTTGAGTAATAACATGGTACCAAAATTTGGTTTGGCTTCCCACACTTCAACGTAATCTTCGTTACTTCAATACAAGATGGTAATAAATACATGAATACAAAATGACTGAAAATTGATTATTTCAAAAAGAACATCCTGTGTATCATTACAAATTCAGGAAGCTGTTGAGATTTGCTTTTTTTTAGATATATACCTGAATCTAATTTGAAGACATGATTTACAAAGAAAATAATTGAAATCAGTTCATGTTTCGAAAACGGTGACAGGTAAAAAAAGGGAAATATTGTAAAAAGTTGTCGGTTTGTTGTAGATTTTGAAAATAATATTATATAGGATGTTCCATTTGAAAAATCAAAGTTGCTACTACTTTCTAATGGAAGTGGCAACTCCGCCTTATCGAAAATATTTTAGTTGTTAGTGATCCATCATCTAATTCACCAGAAACGTCTATTGTGCCATCAACCGTGAATCACCAGGTGTTTCTCGATTTCTTAAATCCTAATTCGAATTTTTCATAAGATTCCCCATCAGTGATTCAGTAAGATTACCTGAAACAAAATGTTTAATAAAAAAATTGCGAAACTCTACCTGGAATCGCAAAATAATATTGAAGCCACATTATTCCTTTATGTTCCTTTAGAATTCAGATGAAAATACCTAAAAATATATGTTGTGTTTGGATTTGAACTTTCTCTCTGTCAACTTCCCTGAGGCAAATATGATTTTCATCTCATGGAGAAATCGTGTTTGGAATCAAAATAACGTTATCAAGATAAAATCCGAGAAACATCGGTTTATAACTCCCAAAGCAACTTATCTTGAGAAAAGCCGCACATTTGCATAGCCACTCAAGAAATGTATTTCTTTGGGTTTTGCATTTTTACACCGCATAAAAGAATAATCAGTAATTTGAATTGCAATCCCCTAAATCTTTCAAAATTGATACATGGTCTATAAAGTAAAACACCCTCTTCCGAGTATTCAGAAGAAAAATATATATGCGACTGTCGTTCCATTTGTATTCCTTTCATTCCAGATCCGACTTGATGTTTGTGAAGAAATGTAGCCCAACAACAGTTTGAAATAAACAAAATATCTGTTGCTGATATATCCTAATAATGATAATACTTAATTTATAATTATGTGTGATTCTAATGAAAACACCTTTGATACATCAGGAAAATTCAGTTGATGAAAGTTTCGGAAACGAACTTTGCTTCATAACGAGATGACTATAACAGGTTTAGTCATCTCCTGATGATGATAATTCGGAAAGAGAAGCGCACTTCGAGAGTCAATACTAACCTACTTTTGTTCTGTTGTGGGAAATGAGTTTTTCATAGATTTCATTTGAGTCAGAGGTTCCGATTCTACCCAACAAAATATAAATAATCTCTATGCGAATCCTGATTCTGAAGGTAGCTCAAAAACTTTTCTGATGAATACATTTTGAGCCGAAAGAGGCAGGTGACTCATCTTTCGATATGTGATCACAATCATTTTGTTACCATATTTCAAAAGACGGCAATATTCAATTTCATATAATGATACTTCTGGTGATTGATAATCAGTTGGTTAGTCCATTCTTGATGCTTGTGAAAATAGCACTTAGTGTTGGAGCAATGTTATCGAAATGAAATGTTTTAGACAGTTTTCGATATGAACAAGTGTGGAACTCGAATCTAAATGACTAGTAGGACTTTTTCTTGCCATCCATAGATTATCAATGCTTCTATTTCAGTTCAATCATCAATGATAAAATAGGGCGATAGTTTCGCCAAACAGCACCGATTCCCACAAAAATTTGAATTCGAATTCTTCCCACTTTCTTATTCAAAGTTGACTCTTTACCGGGGGTTGTTTTTATCCTGGGGATTGATGACATCCCTTTTTAGAGGTGAAAAATGTTCATTAAAAATAAGTCGAGAAATATAATTAACCAAGTGAATCTGTTCTATGAATTTTTTTTTCTGAAAGTTTAAAATATTCAACCTATTCGCGAGTGGAAGGATACATTTTCTAACCAATGAATCGTCATTTTTAGACGAAGAAATTACTTGTTGAAGGTTGGTTCTCATTTGTCAAACGCCAAAATTGAAAGTTTCGACGTTTGTTAACTGAATAATTGACTCATTTTGAAAAAGCATTCTGTAACTATGCAAAAATTAAACTTCCACTTCTTGCTCATTTTTTCAAAAGTAAACCCTTTGAACTGGTCAAACTTCTAAAGCATAGTGCATTACATGAACTCAAATGCAGTGATTATTCTCAATTGGGATGGTGATTGAAAACTATTTTTTGTAGTGCTCACCTCAGCTCCAGTATCAAGTTTGAAAATAACCATTAATTAACACCTCCTTGGTTCACATCGGTTTCACGTTAGCATTTGTGGATTCGTTCAGGAAATCAACGGCACTCACATCAAACTGATAATCACTTTCAGTTTCACTACTTAACTATGAACTGCTCCAACCATATTCTTTTGACCACAAATGGATTTTCTTCCTCTGTTGCTGACTATTATATGACTCCCTTCTGCTTTTACCAGCACAAACTCTAGAAAAATGATTATGACGTTGACATCTGACACAAGTTTTTTTGTTACTCTGCAGTCTTTACTATGTAACGGATCTACTTGCTCTCAGGCCATCAAATTCAAACTCACTTTTCTTTGATAATTTCTGAAACACTACGAGAATCAATTGCCTTTGACAACGTTAAACTTGTTGAGCATAGTTGGTTTACAAAACGTAGTACTTGCTGAGAGGTCAGTAAATATCAACACCAATTGCACAATATTCATGTATTTTTATTCATTTGTTGAATATCTATATTTTTGAAATTGGCGACAGCCAATAAACACCGAAGAGTGGTTAATCTGACAACAAGTGCTTATGCTTCATGATAATCAATGCCTTTTTTTTGCATAAAGCCCTTGGCTTCATATTTTTCTCCATTTACATTTTTCTTCAAACAAAAAAAGCCATTTACATGATATAAATTCACCTACAGGTGACTTATTGACTAAAATCCATGTCTTATTCCATCTTGGAGTAGTAGAAAGCCAAACACTTCCTTCCCAAAAATCTAGAACTAGAGGTTTATTCCCCTTTTTGTCAACCTTTTGAAGAGTAAATGGCTGATTTTTTATTGTACACATTTTCTAGATATTTCATTGTCAAATTTACTTTTTTGAAGATTTAGTCCTTCAACTATACCTTTGGACAAATTAGTTAAATTTTAATTACAAATATGACATAGTCTCCTGTGCAAAAATTAAACATTTCAGTATTACTACTCACATTTGCTCCAGTTTCATCTAGTATATCAAGAAAAAAACATGCAATCATATCTTTTACCACTAGCAAGAATTCTTCTTCCGTTAAAAATATTAACTTCTTCCTCACTAAAAATAACTTCATATCCAGCTTTATCTAACCTTTGTAGACAATACAATGTTCCTTAGATTTTCAACATACAATCTTTCATAACAGCAATTTCGTCAGTTTTATTCAGTTTTACTGTAATATTATCTTTCTCATTACCTTGAAGAGATTAATTCTCTTTTGCTACATTTATTTTTAAGATAGTATTCAATTTACTTACCATATGGTCTGTTACGCCAGAGTCTATTAACCAACTTATCTGATTGTCTTTTCCATTTATTTCACAACTGGTAGTAGCCACTATAAAAGTGATAGGTTCTTATGCAGACTTCAATACAAGATGGTAATAAATACATGAATACAAAATGACTGAAAATTGATTATTTCAAAAAGAACATCCTGTGTATCATTTCAACATACAATCTTTCATAACAGCAATTTCGGTTCTTATGCAGACTTCACTTGATTTACTTCTCTTTTTGGATCATTTCGATCATTTCAATACCAATAGTCAAATTCAAGATGACCTGGTTTCCCACATTGGTGGGAAGCCAGATCATCTCAACCTGGTTTCCCACATTAGTGGGAAACCAGGTCACCTTAAATCATTACCAGTAAATTACTTTGATGGATTGACATTTTTTGAAGGTTTGCTACTAAATGCTGCTGATGAAAGTTTACTCAATGCTGAGGGTGCAGCTATATTTTTACTCATTATTTCATAATCAAAAACTTTGATTTCACAAACTTATCAGGTTCAAGTGTATCCAGTGCAGTTATAATTGAATCGTAGTTGCTTGATAGCAAAAGAGGAAGACTCTCGCTTTTATTCAGCTTCTCAAGAGTTTTTTTCTTAAAAATAATTGAGATGCAATTCGTTTTCTCTGATAAACAGATTCAATTGCATTCACATTTCAAAACTAGATTTTTTGTCTTTTACATACTCAAGATGCGAGTTAGCGATGCACTGAACTGATATTGATTTACATTGTATATGAAGCTTATTAAAATGTTCTGGATTTTTCTCATACCCATCAATTTCGATGCACCGTTTCACTCACATTATTCTGTTCCCGTATCAATTACATTCTCAATTTCCAGTGATCAAAATCATTGCCCTTCGTATTGTACAATACCAATACCAGATGCCGATCTGTTAGCCATCTTGGAAACTTGAAATGTCCTTTTTTTGGTGTGATAAAATACCTTAAATTAATATTAATCGGCCTGAGCCTATAAGCTGATGACCAGAGTTGGTTTACAAAACGCAGTACTTGCTGAGAGTTCAATAAACATCAACACCAAATGCACCAATATTCATGTATTTTTAATTAAACAATAATACAGCAAAACATTGTGGATTTGAGCATAAACGGTAGTACTTCTACTATAATGTGACTTATTGGCAATATTGGCATAATGGCGGGATGCAATAGAGATCTACAAACACACGGATAATGTTAACAGAAAAGAAGAAGCGGTGAACCTCAATCAAATATGGAACCCTATTTTAAGGAATTCGAGAATAATGAACAGAACAACAGGAAGCAAGATTGTTTATGTTCCAGGCACAAGGTACAATACAGGTACCTGTATATAGGTACAAATTCAGATACAAATACAACTGATTACTTGACAAGGCATAAATACGCTTTACGAAGCCTAAAAGGTAGTCATCAGACAGCAAGCCATGATGGTTAAACCTCTGAAGAAGCTAGCCACTCGCCCCAGCGAAACGTCAGGAAGAAATTCCAAAAATCCAAGGCTTTCAAACTCGAAAAGCAGTGACACGAAAAATCTCAGCCGTGAAAGTCTAAACCATTTTGTCAATATGACATACGTCAGAGAACAGAATAAAATCAGTGTTGTAACTATACAAATAATTAAAGGCCAACTTCACGCCTTGCTGTAACTATATCTCAACCCCATGGCTATTCTGTCACGGATCATCTTTTTCTGGTTGAGGTAAGTTTGGCAGCTTTTCTGAGTTCAATCAAAAATCATACAATCATACTGAAGATAACTCTCTCAAATATGACATTTCTCTGGCAACCACAGTGGTCTTGGCAGTCGTCTCCAATTAGGGACAAAACCACGGCAATTTCTTGGGAAACTCTTCTACAGTTTTCTGAAACATTTCCATCTAGCACAAGCGGTTTCGGAGGCACTACCAGCGGCACGCTAGTTTATTAAGAAATATATTTTCAGTGAAATGGTTATTTAAGAGTTATTCGAGAAAGAAACATATGTTGACTTGAGCTTATCGTTTTTAAAACTGACACATTCAATTGCGAATAGCAAATTACCATACATTGCGGATAGCAAAATACCAATACATTTTTTGAAAGTGACCTAAATCACATAATCAGATTTCGAAACTGGGCATATTGATTGTTTGATATACAATTTATTAACATTGATGAACGTCACTTTCAGAAAGTAATTGGCCTACAAACACTTATTACTAGTAGCTTGTGATGCAACAGAAACATGATCTTTTTCAAACTCTCATCTGTTGTGACAAGTGTTTCGATTTAATATCAATTAAGACAAATAGAAAACTTAGCCTCATTTCATTTACATTCCTTTCTATTTTTTGTGAGTGCGGAGCTAGAACCTCATTTGTTTTTCTGTTATTTTCTGCCACCTCTATCATTCCACTACTACCATTTGCTACACATCTATTTTCTTTCCACCGATACTATTATTACGTTTCAATCTGCCATTCAATCATGCACAAGTATTCACAAAGAAGACATGTAAATTTTGCCTCGAATAAAAATCAAGCATTCGAAGGAACTCTTGACGATATCTATGCATTTTTCAATATTCCAAACACTACAACTCCTCCATTCGATGGAATGTAGCACATATATTTTATTTTGAAAGGTTTTCACATATTCCAAAGCTGTCGATTCTATTCCGGCTGAACATGTTGACATCTCCGTACAGCCTGATGAAATGCCAAATCCGCGTATGTATGTACTAGCGTTTCCTATTTTAACCCGGTTTTATTACCCTAAACTTTATGTCGCATATAAAATGTTATACATTTCAGAATTGAGGCGTCGACAGTGGAAATGGGTTTGATTCGGATTTTTGGAACGGCTCTTTCACACCGAAGATGTCGGAAATTTATGGGTTAGTTGATTGATTTTTCATAGTATGTGAGTAGAAGATGGCGGCTAGATAAATATCGACTTGAAATGTAATTTGTCACTGACTTGTGATTTTCGTGAGAAATTATGTTCCAATGTTACCTCTTGTGCCCAAATGTACTGCCTCGAATGTATTATAATGTAATGTGAATGTATTATATAGTATTTATGATAATAGCAAATTCAATTTCGTTTGATTTACAGGCAGAGGATTTTCGTTCTCTTTACCAATCGAAAATGTCAATGACAAATTGGCTCTTTTCAACGGGACATCAATCGATCTTTTTGAAAAATATTCTCCTATTAAAACTGTTAATATTTCCAAGAAAAGGGCCCCTTGGCTCACAGACAACCTGAAACTCATGTTCAAACTAAGCGATAGAGCTCTTGCGAGATTTAGAAAAACAAAGTTACAGTATTACAAACAGATCATTACAAACAGTTGAGGAATCGTACCAATCGCACTGTGAACATGGAGAAAAGGTTTCAACAAATTTATATTCAACTACAAGTCTTTCCCTAATGATGAAAATATGCATTTTTTTGGGTAATAATAAAAACAATCCCAACTTCTTCTATGAAGCAATTGGTGACGGAGAAATATATAAGTTTATTCTGAACATGAATCGAATGATGTAGCACCCACAATTCTTCCACATATCACTAACTCATTTAATCGTGGCTTATCGACTAATTCCTATCCATCCATCTGGAAGCAAGCAAATGTTCTTCCGTCAGCAAAAATTCTAGCCCAGAAAGTTTAAGCGATCTCCGGCCAATTAGCATCTCATGTGCCCTATCAAAAGTTTTTAAAAAAATATGGAACTTGCAGGTGCATGATTATCTGAACGAATAACCCGAGTATCAGGGTTCAGACCTGACCACAGTTGTACGACTGCTCTCCTGAATGTTGTAGATGATGTGCACACATCTGTTAATAACAACAAACTCTGTCTTTTGATATTATTGGACTATTATAAGACGTTCGATCACATACACTATGAACTCCTCCTTGCTATTTTAGGCTACCTAAGGCTGTCAATGCATGCAGTAGCACAACTAAAAGTTACTTTCTCATTCGTTTCCAAAGAGTTGTGTATAATAACAGAAAACTTGTGTTCCACAAGGTTCAATATTGGGCCCTCTCTTGTTCGTTTTATAAACATCCCAATTTTATAGGTCACTGCAATTTACAACTATGTATTGTAATGCCGACGACACTCCGCTGTACATGGAATTCGACGAAAATTCAATTAACGAGGCCCAACGGCAGATTAATATCGATCTCGATATGTTATTATCCTTGTTAACTAAATATTGGTTATATGTTAATGCATCTGAATCTTCTGTCACGCCCTTTGGTAGAGCAGCCGGGAGAAATCAGCGGCCTGATAAATATTGTGATAGATGGAACAGAACTATCCTTGATATAGGCCAAGATATAGACCCAAGTTACAAAAAACTTGGGCCTATATCTTGACAACAGTCTCGTTTCAAAATATTCCAATAGAGCATTTCTGTATGAAAAAATTGATGTTTAAGTTATTTCACATGCCAACTACGCAGACGTGGTGAATGGTCCAGGAATTTTGAAAACACTTTTAGTTTCCAGAAGTTCCAAAATGCATGAATTAGGTTTCTTACGAAAAAGAGAACTTCACGCCATTCGGGAATTTAGGTTGGTTGAATATAGAATCCAGACGAACATTCCATTCTTCAACATTTTTTTAAAAACTCTTGAAAACAACCCTGTTATCTTTTCGAAAAATTTCCTCCAGAACTGATGTACATTTCAACTTGAGATTCACGACACATTTAACGATACCACAATATAAAAATTGTGGGAAAGAAGGTTTTTGGCTTTTTACTACTTCATCTTGTTACAAAAAAAGGATGAGGAAATCTTCAAGATGGAGTAGTAGAAAGCCAAAAACTTTCTTTCCCAGAAATTAATCACTCCTATAAATATAACCCGTTCAATTCATAAAACTTCTCTATTTCACGGATCTTTCAGTTACCTTATTGCCTACTCATGTAATCGGATACTTATTGAATGTACACCTCTGCCAATAGGAAGCATCAAACGAAAGATAAAAAATATATTTTTGCAATAAATGAATTATGTCCATCATCAGTATGGTGCGGCCAAGTGTAAGGATGGACAACACTTGATAACCAAAAGAAAGGAATACAATTGCACAGAGCCATCAGCAGGAGCCAGCCGCACATTTTTGGTTTCAGTTGATAGATCTGTTTACAAGAAAACTATAAGAATTACCATGGAGGTAGCCATAGCTACCTGCGTGACATCCGAGTCCAGGAAATTATACAAATATGGAGGTTATTGAGTGTCTTTATATAAATAAAGAAGCACTCTAGAAAGTGGCAAATCATTGACACGTGTTTCGGGCTTTTGTCCCATCATCAGAATGGTGCAGGCAAGTGTAATGATGGGCAACACTTGGCGACTCCGTGCATTTGTATTTCTTCCTTTTGGCAACCAAATGTCGTTTAAGTCAAGCAAATGTACAACGAGCAAGTCACGTGCTAACCGCATTGAAAATGATAATAGTCGTATTGGCATATCATAATTGCGATCTAGAATGACTAAAAATGATTATTGTGCGGACAAACCTGTAAGTATTGGGAAATGAATATAAATTGTCAATATTATGAGGCGTTAAAATAAAACGGTGAATCTACTGGATTATGTTGTGCTGGTGGAAACGTGAAATTGCCAGAATTGGTTCTACCACCTGAAACATTACCAAATAATTCAAAAAAATAATGGCAGATATAATGTATATGTATTTTCCGTAGAGATTTTTTTTGAATTCCTGCCAAATATCAGTTATTGAACTTTCACAATGTATTCAATTCAGAGGTCATGTCAGCCAGTTAGTAATACAAGAAAATACAAAAGAAGTTGATAATGTTTAGAATTTTTTGTGTTTCAACTCCAAGTCAATATTGCAGAAGAGAAAAGCTGTATCCAAACCAACAGCAATATTAATTTGTGGAAGACCTTTAGAGACTTAACGCAGCAATTAGTCAGATGTGTATTTTCTTCCGCGCGAAATAATTGAAATGAACTGCATTGCATAATGAGGCATACATGCATGAATAATAATGAGTATACTATCCCATATAAAAGTGAATTAACTATGGTTTAATGAGCATTTGAAGTGTCATTCCTCAAAATAATTTCTTGGTTTGTTGTTATGGTATGTAAGATTTTATATAGTTCAATACGTCATTGAAATGATTTCATTACTTTTCGATTATATGATAGTTTCTTGAAACTTACTGCTATTCGAAACCGGAAACTGCGTGCATTCAAAATTTCATAGTATTGGTGAAGTTTTGATGGAGAAAGTTTGTGTGATATTGAAAGAGTGTAATTAACACCAATTATGTATACAAATACAAATTCAAGATTTTGACTTTCAATATGAATGTAGATTTTTGAAAATTCACCAAAATATTTGGTTTTCATCTTTCTTATTATAAATGCATTTGATGACTAGCTGTAACCCGTAAATTCATTCGTGAGGACTTCGGTTTTTTGTGTTTTCCCAGATGTACTAACAGCAAAATGTATTTTTTCATCTCTGAATAATATCAAAATCGTTCCACAAACTATTACGTTCCACAGACACGAATTACAATAGTGTGTGGGGATTTTCAAAACATCACGAAAGAATTCGGATGCATAAATACAGCAAGGACACCCTGTACATGTATTGAAAGTCACATCCTTGACCGGAAACAAGTACATACGAATGGGAAATTCAAATAGTAAGATTTCTACATCAAAAATAAATTGAAATATGAAAAACTGATAACTGATGTAGGTTAGAAAGAAATGTCAGATAAAATTAAATTAATATCTGTAATGAAAAAACGAAAAAGGCATAATAAACTAATTGTTATTATTTAGGAATGATGTAAAATTTGGAATTTATTGTTGTGAATCATTTCCTTAGAAACTGACATCAAGTGATGCTTTTGGAAAATATTTATATTTCCATAAAAGTGAGGTTAATTATTTTTGTATAAAATTATTGAATGAAAATGTATCTGAATTTAAGAGCTAATGTTAAATTCGTCGAATAGAAAATTTTCTTGATAAAGAAGCTGAAAATTTGTATATGTGAAAATTGATACATGGTAACTAGGGGAAAGAAATAGTTTTTCAACTATTTTGTCAACAAACGGCATTGTTCTTGAGGCGACGAAGGGAAACTCCACGCTAAATTTTTCTCTCCTTAAAATTTGAAAAATATTGTATGCGAATTAGGAAGTGAACATAATTGTATTCAATGCAGATTAATAATAGAAAATTCAGTGAAAAACCTACCTGTCCAATTCTAGTGACATATCCATGAGTTCCAGCTTCGTAGAAAAATCACACCACACACACACACACACCAGCATTGGAGGAGGAAAATAAGGTATTTACCTATACAATTTTTCAACAATATATACATATATGAATGAAATTATTCAAGAACTGAATAAGACTATTCGAAATTAAAGTCTAAACCAAAAATTCGAGTCTGCAGAATTGCAGTGACCTGCAATAACAAACTGACATTTGCCCAATATGTTCGTGTATTCACTTTGAATAGTTCGTTGTAGATTTAGGACATTCTTAGATTTAAGGAATTTTCTCTTTTGGTAATTGATATTT
>WOGN01001559.1:0-18925 GCA_015342105.1 Leptinotarsa texana
TGAATATCCGGAGTGCCAGCGACAGAATGAAGAAGGCCTATGACATCAAGGCGAATGGTGGAGAATTCGAAATCGGTGACCTAGTTTGGCTGTACAACCCTAAACGACGCCATGGTTTACGAAATCCCCATGTACGGAAACGAATTTGAAAAACCCTGTATATATATCAACATACTTTTCAGGATATATATTTTTACAAACCATCAAGGAACATCGAATCTTTCACGAAAAATTATGTATTTCAAATATTTCATGTAATATTGAGTATCATGTTTCAATATTGTAATAATTTCATAATTCTAGTTTTGACATGTCATGTTATTGTGTAAACACCGTAAGACCAAGTTGGATAATTAGCACACCATAAATAATTCAGTCGATTAGCACTAATTAATGTCTGTGTTCATTTATTTGACCAATTGTACCATTCACCAATAAAACAATGCAGCCAATGTACGAGTTATCCAAATGAATTTGATTGAATTTCGTCACATTTTCCGTAAATGAATAGTTTGAGGTTCCATCAATATGTGTATTGGTGTACATTGTATATAGTAAACATTATAGTAGGTAGTTATCCGTATTTGATGCGGTGAATTTTCTTTAAATTATATCAGCATTGCCCCTCAAATACTGAAGTATCCAACTATGCAATATTTGACAATACATTAATTCATTTGATCTTCCTCTTGAGTATGATCCCTTGGTGATCGAAATACGTGTCAATAATACTAACCATCTCATGAACAAGATTGAATTCATTTATAGAAAATGAAAATTGAATATTTGAAATAGAGAAACATTGATTTAATAGTGACAGCTATAAAAGAATATGAGAAAAAACTAATCTCATTCCACGTTTTCGTTACTCACTTTGCAGGAATTTTCACTTTTTGTGGACATGTTCAAGAGGAAAATTGAAGTGATTAATCTTCCTCTTGAATGAAGAAAAGAGAATTGGAACTTTTACCTTGAAGAAGATCACGTGGTGATTGAAACACGTGTCAGGTGTCAAAAATAATGGTTAGGTGTTAGGATTAAACTCCAGTAATATTCTCACGGTACTGGAAATTGATGAATCACCTGTTTTACCCTGTTGCTGTTGAAACTTGTAGCATTATCGGCCATAATATTTATCATTGAGCCAAAAAACTAACGAGTATTTTTTTCTAATATTGATGGCATCGACTTCTAGGATCATCAGCTGCTTCGAGTCGAAATTGTGATAAATGCTGGTATATATTGAATGGGATAGTGAAACGATTTATTTTAAACTGATTATTGTGAGATATGACTTTGCCTGTATTATTTGGAGTTTTATATTTTCAGTCAAAACACTGATTCGTTTTGAAAAATTAACCACTTTCTCAAGTTCTGTTGACTTTATCAGGCATGTCTACATATCATTGGATATATTCAGTCTCCTGCGCCTATTAATATACTACGGACAATAGTACAGTAGACAGTATATGAATACGTCATTATATTCCATATTTTTTTCGTACTCTAAGGAATTTTTGTTTTCGAATTTCCATTGCGGCATTGCCTAGTTATTCCAGTAAAACCTATTTTGGTATTTGTTTCGAAATACTTAGTCAACATCACTATGATAATTTCGAGAATCCCAACTTTCGGAAACAACATATAGTGTTCTTGGTGAAACCGGTCAAGTTTCATTCATTTTCAAAGTGACATAATTCAACTTTTTCAAATGGAACATTTCATTTGCATGAAATTTTTTTACATTTTCCTAAATTTTTTATCAAAAACATACTATACGGAAAACAGTTATTTTACAAATCATACTCAGTTTTATTAATTACCGTAACCATTTATTTACGTTCACTTACTCAAAATTTTTTCAATATGAACAATAACGCCTAAATTCCTAAATTCTTCAATGAATAGAAGTCCAAATGATGTTGAAAATGGTGATCCATTTCTGCAACACATAATATCAGTTTTCTTTTAAACAATTCTCTACACGTTCCAGTATATCCTCTGGGATTTTCCTGTAAGCTGTAGTGGACCTTCAATTCTATTTTTTTGTTCTTGATTCACTACGAATGCACTTGAAAAATACTTGATTTTATTTCATTCATTTTTGATGTGTTTAATGGTAACTACATACATCAAATTTCAGCTACTACAATAAACTTTATCGTTTGTAGTTTTAGGACAAATGTTATTTTATGATTTATAGTCTTGTTGCAGTAGCTTTTTTACTATACTTCAAGAAAATATAAAATATAGTATTATTTTGTTGTTACTACAGTAAACTACAATCCATTTAGAACCTATTACAGAACTTTTTGGCACATTATTACTCGTCCTTCGTGATTACAATAACATCAACAGTGCTTTCACAGTAAATGATAAGACTACAAAAAAATGAACATTACTACATTTATTAGTATCGTTTGTAGGTAAAGTAGGCTAAGAAAAGAAGATTTTTTTAAACCGGGTTCCAGCGTGATAGAGCTCCGATAGCTCTCTTTCCGCTATCCACCCCAAACATTCAGTGACCACCGCTGTTGATGGTTCAGGCAATGTTAAAATGGGCATTTTCCGTTGCAATAATGCATGTTATTCCGATTCAAAGTTCCATTTTTATGAAAATCGTTTCATAAAAAATTACACAGAATCAAAAATATTTCTCTGGTTGATCTTTTCTAAGCTTCATCGGCAAAATTGAACACCTTTTACAAAATCACTTTCTCTTAACTCTTGTATCAATTGCATGTGGAAATGATGAAATTTGTTTGCTTGTATCGTCCAAGACACGCTGGTTTGGGAAAACCCTAATTCCCTGCCCAGGTCTCAGGTACTCACATGGGGATTTTCGGAAAGTTGGGAAGCAATTTGAAATGTATTCTCTCCATTTGTTACAGGGCAGACACCTTCGAGCTTCTCTCGAGTGACAAGTTCTTTCAATTCTTGTTTTCAGAGCCACAAATGCTCTTCCATCTGGTTGTTTTCTTCAGGGAAACTTTCCACCACTTTCCCCTAAAAGCACAGAGCATTTGCACCATATCTTCCAATACATAATTCATAACAAAAATGATTCAATCTACTCGCGAAAGAAATCTCAACACATGGCATTATTGACAAATTCCGAGATTCATTTTTTGATGTCAGTCATGGATAACTGGCTAGTATGTATATTCTTTAGGTTTTTTATGCATTTCTTACCGCTGAAACCGCCGATATCTATCACTAGATGGTATGAAAAATGCTAATGTGCTAGCGATTAGTTTAAATATTCCAAAAACAATTTTGATTAAGTGAACGTAGGAAAATATTTTTTATGGTTACAGAAATTACTAAAACAAGTTAATGTTATTTGTAAAATATATATTTTTGGAGTATACAGGGTGTTCCATTTGAAAAAGTTGAATTATGTCTGAAAATAAATGGAATTTGACTGGAAATCAGAAAATAAAAATTTCTCAGAGAGCTGAGAAATAATTGAATCAAATGACGTATTCATATACTGGGTGTTTCATTGAAAATAATATAACTCTGGCTGGCCATGCTCGGCTGAATCACCCAGTATTCGGGAAAACAATTTTGAAAGATAGTATTTATCAATATGACTGCAACAAAATTGAGCATATCGAAAAAGTGTTTCCTCTGATAGCAATGCGCTGAGGGAATTTTATTGACTCACCTTGTAATATTGCACATAGTTCGTAAACTTTCGATTCGAAATGAAATTATGAATAGCAATCATCAACAACTTTTACTCGATCCTCTGAATTCGACACCCATCCTCATTTGCTCACACTTCTTTCTCCACTCGAGCCTAAAAAAAGCGTTAGAAACAGATCGGACATTGAATGATGAATGACGGTCCCGGGAGACTACACCAACTCACATTTGTGATGAGAACCTTCTTTCGCTACTCAAACCAAAAAAATCTGTCTTTGATGTTCTTAAATGTTCACACATCTTCTTATTCGAACTGGGTCGTTTAAGACGCATTTTCGACAATTCCACCTCATTGAAAAACAATGCAGGTATTTCAGTCGAGTTTGAATGCTCGAGGAATCAGTCCAGAAAAAACAAACGAAAATAGTTCCAGACCAAAGGCAGAGGTATTTGCTATTCTTTGGAAGTGACTGAGGCATATTTAATTGGGCGTGTGATGTTTAGACGACTGGCGGAGTTTTTTGACGGTTTTTTCGGATTATTTACAATGGCGGTTTCGGATGATTTCTCAAGGATTGGAGGGAGATAAATGATGTGGGAACTTCTTCCAGTCTGGTGTTGTGCTCGTCTCCAATTTTAAAAAAGGATCAACAAATGTAAATAAGATCTATTCCGAGGAAAAACATATTCCTCTATTAATCATGATTTATAAGAAGCACATTGAATATGATGTATGTGTATGACATGCAAAATTTATATTCATGGAAGCAGTTGCTTTATCTCAGATTTATTTCATGCTCACATAGAAATAAGCATTCTGAAGAAGAAACACATTAGAATGATATTACCTTTCTTTTTCTCTCGTATTAGGATGGAGTTATTCTTTTATATCAGTTTTTTTAAGGAAAAAACAGAAACACTACAGAAAAATCCTTAGGACGCTCTTGGAGCTGTACCTGTGTGAAAGTAGTGATTCACATTGGATTTGAATTGCTGGAGATTGAATTCATTTGGAAAAACATTTTCAAGAAGTTTATTCCTTATGAACGCTGTTTTTCAACTGAAAGAGATCTTAAACAGTGAAGTTCGAGGTGTACTGAGTTGAACCTCAAAACAATGAGCAGCAACAGTCCGTCGCGTATTTCTGATATTTACCGCTCTTGGTGGGATGCGCCAAGTCACTTGAACACTCCCCGTGAAAGTGGCTATAGAAGTGAGACAAATTTACAAACTTCCTTCGATGTTCAAGACTATCAAGATTGTAAGTGATCTTTGCGCCTCCAATTAGACGAATGGTTCTTTTCTGCATGGAATACAGCAGCTTCAGGGTATGTTTGGGGACGCAGCTCTATACATGAGAACAATACTCTACAGAAGGTCTGATCTGAGCTTTATAAAGCATTAAAAATTGCTGAGGTCTTATGATTTTATAGTTCTGAACAGTGTTCCAAGCTTTTGAAAAGTAACCTTTGCAGTTCCAGCGACATGATTGTGGCAAGACATATTGGTGTCCATTTTAACCCCCAACAAACTTATCGAAGCAGAAAGCAAAATTGTCTGATCTGATATTATTAGATCCGGTTCGGAAACATTTATCTTTTTGGATAAAACCGATGTCTGGGTTTTTATGGCATTGTTTTGAACCTGGTTTCTTCCAACCCCAGTTTATATAAATTATTACATATTAAATTTTTTCTCTTATAAACCTTACGATTTGTTCTTCACAAACTTCATAACTTCATTTAAAGAAACATATCACATGTTTCGCTAACACAGTAGCTTGTCAGGTCGTGATATATTTCTTTAAATAAAGTTTGTGGATATCAAACCGTAAGGTGTAGTTTATGAAATTACTATGGATCTTCATCAAGTAACGGCCGATCCAATCAGAAAAAAATATTCTTTTTTTGTTTTTGTATGTCCCAATCTCACGAAATGAGATGAAAATTGTTTTCTGAAAATTGAATGAATTTGTTTTCTAAGTTGTCATTGTTTCTTCTATTCATGATTATACTTACAAATTTTCACAATATAGACTTCATTTTCAATACTTCATTTCCAATATGCGTTTCCCTACATAGTAGTGACCTCAGTAATTCAGTTACACTGAGAAAACTACTGTATAGTGAAGATTTGTAATAATTATTTTGAATAGTGTTATTGATTTTCATCCAGTAAGGTGTCAATGGATTCCAACTATACTTTTACAGTCAAAAATTTCCCAAGAATAAGAAAACATTATAAAAAGTTATATGAAACTTGCATGTCTCGCTATTTTCAATCAAAATTCGAATTTGTTATAAGTCTACTCATAGCATTCATTAACTTTCATAAAGTACAAGTATTTGTTAATAATTATTCCTTCGAATAACAGAAGTAGTACAATTTCAATTTTATCCTATATCCAATGACAAATAACCATTAACTCTGATAACATTTATTTCTGTGATAACTTCCCGTCTAGGCTAGTTGATATTCCTAACGGATCCATTTATTCACAATCTTTTTTTCGAATTAGATAAATAGATAGATATATTTATTTGACAACTTTACACTTGAATGTTTGTTACAATTCAATTAAAATGTACATAGAAAAAAACTATTCACAAGTTAAAAATATTGGATAATAAATTGTGAATGAAATGAAAGATAATTTTGAACATTACAATCATCAGTCTGAAATTTTTGAAAGTGTCAAAAACAAATATTATCTATAAACATGAGCTTCACATATCAGATGAAATAAAATCAAATTTAGATCGGCATAATTGAAGTACTTAAATAATCCTAAGTAATATAAAAATAGTTTTCCAGGAGAATAGTTCTGACTCTGTTTTTGAAGGAGTTTTGTTTGAGCACTTTGAACGAATTAGGAAGATGATTGTATTTGATATTTAATGATTTTTCAGTAGACTTTGTGAGTTTGTATCAAGGTTGTATGAACAGATCTTCATTTCTTGTAGCATGATGATGAATATCCTGATGCTGCGAATAGATTGATTTATTTTTATGGATTTCAAGTAATTGACTAGATATGAATAGCGAAGGTAGTGGTAGTAAACCCATTTTTTTGAAAACGGCTTAAAGTGATCTCTATAATTGGCATTCATCGATATTTTGACTGCATTTTTCTGAAGTCTGAAGATTTCAGTGGAGTGAGAGGAATTACCCCACAAAACTATACCATAATTCATATGTGAGTGGAACAAAGCAAAATATGAACTTCTAAGGGCGTCAAGAGACAAAACTCCATTTAGCTGTCGAAAAGCAAATATACTTTCACACAGCTTCTTACTCAGTTCATCAGTTTGTGCATACCATGATAAATTCCGGTCAAGAGTGAGTCCTAGTAGTTTGGCAGTATCAGTTGAATTATGTCAACGACCTAACATCATATTCTCATCTCTCATTTCTGATGAGTTCAACGATAGAATTTTTGAACCTGTATACTCCAAGGAAGTAAATGTGACAGATTCCCAAGTGATATCACTGATATCTGAATTTGATATCACAACCCATACATATGAATGGATCAGAAAATTTAACTTCTCCGAAGCCTTGAAACTCATTTCAGATCAGAAACGCGTTGACACTTGATCATCTTTTAAAGTTTGTTAAAGTTCAAATCAGATATTCTTTGCAATATAATCTAAATATAAGGTCTGCTTCTGAACTAAAGCCTTTGAATTCTGTCACAAACAAACTTGAATAACCAGAATACGTAGGAATATGAAGATTTCGGGAAGTTTGGACTACACTTTGAACTACATATTTTTCTTATGAAATACATTTCCTGAAAATGATTCTTCATAATCATCTACATCGATAATAGTTCTTATAGGGTCTTGCAAATAGTCATGTTGTTCATGTAAATAATCATAACATTTTTTATTTCTCTGTACTATTTCATGTCTGATTATTGTTATTGAAATAATGCTATATTTTCATCCGTGTAGAAATTTCTCTCCTGAGAAATATATTTACTTAAACAGATAATCACCACAAAGTGTATTTGACAAATTTGTTAGATTTCTTCGGAGTGAGAGGCAACACTTCATTTTTTTATTGAGGCATACTTGATATTTTTGTTTCATGTCATTTCCAGAAGAATTTGAAGTGATTAATAATGATATAATCTAACCTGGATCTTCTATATCAAGTCTCTAGCCTCTTCAATGAACGTGTTGAACTTGTGTGATATCAAAGCAGATCTTATTGTATGTATATTCATAGTCAGTAGTCCATAGTATGTATGTAATTAGTAGTGTAATCATAGTTCAAATACCAGACTTCATTAACTGAAAAATTTTAGCTCATTTGTTGAAATATGTGGTTCAGTAATAGTGAAGTCACTGTAGATTTTTCGAGTACATTGAAAGAAAAACCAGTAACCCTGGGAAAATTTATTGAGATTTCCAATATCGCTGCTTCCAGTGCTTGCAATTCCTTTCCACCACGTGTTACATAATGTATTTTCCTGCCATTATGATCGCAATTTATCGCAGGAAAATAGGAAAAACCAAAGTAGCTAGTCTGAGTTTCTTGCAGAGCAAAATATATTACTTCATTTTCTATTGTTATGGAAACCCTTGCGTTCACTTCTAGAAAATAATATTCTAATATCAGATACGCTGAAGGAGACGAGGTGATAAATAAAGTTGAAAAGCCACCGTTTTTTATTGCTCCTATTTGCGAAATTTATGCGTGAAGTTTTCGAATGAACGGCACGAGGAAACCCAGAAACTTTTCCCAGTTGATCGAAAGAATTTGGAGTGCAGGTTCTAATTTTCTGTCAGAAATCGAAAACCGAATAATTTCTGACGATCATGGCGATTCATAAAATCCTGGGTGCACTTTGACATTTGAGTCCTGGAATGGCACATTTAATAGCTGTAGGTACAATTTATAAGTTCTATTTATCCAGCTTCGTGAAAGAAGTACTGGAGATAACTGAGAATAATTTATACAGACTACTTACAAAATCATTCGAAACAAATATCATTCCAAGTTCTCCTATTTCGTGACAACTATGGAATGAAATCACATGAAATACTTTTTTCGCGGTTTATTGCAATGAAATGTTCTGTCCGGGTTCTCTCAGGCTAGACACTCTCTTTCTATTAGATTTGCTTCGGCACTACATACGAGGACTGTTCAAAAAATAAGGCGAATACTAAAATTTCGCTGGCTACGTACTTTCGGTTAGCAATTTCTTGATTTTTTTTATATTGGTAAACTCTTCTCTTATGTTCACAGTTTTAGCTGTTCCGCTTGTTGGAACTGTTGGTGACTTATAAATGTTAGAAGTGTTTTGCATGTCGGCGATTATCTGCTATCGAGAAAAATGAATCGACGAATTTGCATCAAATTTGCTGTAAAAAACACTTGAAATATTGACAATAATTAGAAGTGTTTAATATGATGGTGATTTTCTGCTATCGAAAAAAATGGATAAAAAAATTCGCTGAAATTTTGTGTCAAAAACACTGGAAATGTTGACAACAGCCCTGTTAGTAGCCCTGAACGGGCTACGTAGAGACAACACCGTCAAGATCTCACCTGCAGATAAGGGAAACGCTACTGTTGTGATGGATACCAATCTGTACGAACAGAAGATCGAACAGGTGCTTCAAAAAGGAAAATACACGAAGATCGTAAGGGACCCTAGCGCGAGAGCATTACTCAGGAATTTTGATTTACTGTTTGGTACTTTTGATGTAGTAATTAATATTACTGGAGATTTATCCCAACACCGAGCTATTATTTTCAACACCTCGACATGTGTTTCAATCACCAAGTGATATTATTCACTTGAGGAAGTGAGGAAGATTAAACTGTTCCTCTTGAAGATGATCACTTAGTGATTGAAATACGTGTTGATTCGTTGGAAATGACGGTTCGGTTGGGATGAAAATCAGGAATTGCAGCGAATCATGGGTATATGTTTATGACATCGAAACCAAAGTCCAAGCGTCCCAGTGGAAGAACCCAGGAGAGTCGAGACGAAAAAAAGCACGTCAACTCTAATCAAATGTCAAGGTTTGGCTAACTTTTTCCTTCAAATACCACAGCGCAGTACATCAGGAGTTCTTGATACATAGTCGTACGTTTAATAATGAGTATTTTTTTGAAATATTGCGAGAAGCAATACGAAGAGAACTGACATAATTTCAGTTATTATTCAGGAATTATTTGATATTTGACGACAGCAATTTGAAATCCACAAGTGAGAGAAGAAATATTTAAAAAAATAAATATGAAACGATTAATTAATATTTATTATTTGAAGCTTCTTTGTGAAATAATAAATTCAATTTTACAAATTCACAGTATTTATGCTTGCCATTTACGATCAAGTAATAAATTGATGGATGTAGCCGTTACTACGTAGTAGGAAATCATCATGAAAAATGAGAATTGAAACTTTCTGTATTATATACATGTGTACATTATGTAATGTTTACACTTTACAGTAATGTATAATTTTGAAAATGTCCTTATAGGACGAAACTGCAGTAACGTTACTCACAAATATAAGTTGTAAAAAACATAGAAAGTTTCAATTCTTCATTTTTACATACAAATGAATTTTGTATACATGTTTAAAAACTGCTTTGTTGCATAACATAACGATTTACTATTCTGCATCATATTTTCCATTGTCAGATGAAATTAAAATATTTCTCTATGTATTAATCTCGATGACATATTACCCTAATTCGTCACGCTCCCATCTAATTCCAAAGCATCCTTTGATACACACGAAAATGATTTATTCAAAAAACACCGACATCTGGGGACTAATATTTCAAAGTAACTATCAGAGTCAGTAATTAACACTCCCTATATTAATTAAAAGCCAGTTAAAACATGCATATAGCGTGTACACGTTGTTACTGGGACCGTGAACTAAAGTTTTCATTATATTACCTTCAAGACTTTGTATCTAATTAGATAAGTTTAAAGAATAATAATTTACACCCAGCTGTGTGGATTAGCATTTTCTTGGAGAGGCTAGTTGAACCAATTCGTTTGTGAATTCTTTCACAAAAATATATTCTGTTTTCTGCAATTCGTCAAATCTATGAAAGGGTATATCGAAAAAGATACAGGGTGAAGAAGGTTTGAGCTTTGAATGAATATTGTGAGATTATTGCTTTCTGAAAAACTCCGCTATTGAATGTATAACTATCAATTATGTAGATATGTTTTTCAGTCATGAGCATACCATAAATTATTAGCCATAAGTATGTACTTCAAGAGTGAATTTATTGTATTGCATGGTGTGAAGTAATGAATGACGATCTATCGCGTCTTTGAACTGATAAGAGAATCATAAAATTTTTGAATGAAATATAGTAAACATTATTAGAAAACCATGTTTTCGATCAGAATTGCAGCTGAACATTATCATCGGCCAGACGTAATGAAAGTACCATAGATTGAAGTTTTGTGCAGTTTAGAGCATATAGCTCCAGTTCGTTTTAGAGAAACCTTTTTTCTGTAAATGTCGAAGGCAAATATCATCATTACCTGCAGTAACCTTTGAAGAAATCGAGGTTCTCACGTGGATATCACTCATTTAGTATCACTCATACGTACCAAGGATCAAAAAAAAGAGAGAAAGAACAAGATAACCCATTATTCGGCTTCGCAATGGACTATTGTTTCTATTTAATATTATAAGTGACTACTATCCCAAGATGGTGTTGCAAAACCTCAGAAAAATAGTGAAGTGACATACTCAGTCATGATATTTGAAATAAAAGTCCGCGATAGCATGTATCTACCTCTTATGAGTTGGCTACTATATGCAAAATACTGAGCCATGAGTACCATTAAATTCCATGATTTTTTTCAAATGCATATTTTCGAATATCTGTTAAATTCTTATAAAATTCGTTTTAACTATTTAATATAGATAAAACTTCGTCACGATAAGATTAACTTGACGCAAAGCAGTAAGCCATCAGGCGTCGTGTTTACTTTAAGACGACGGGGGGACAATACGAGGGAGTAGATGGGCGGTCTAAGCAATGAATCGCCATCACCGAGAACGGACCCTAACGCGGACAGACGCGAGTGCAGTTGGCATATTTTTATAGTTACTGTATGAATACAAATTACTAACTGTTTTCCGCTCTAGTATTAACATACAGCAGAAGTTACTAGACCAAAAATCTTGGAATATGCAGGTATAGGGTAAATAAGCATGGAGAAAGGGAATCAGGAATTTCCAACCCCAAGGTTTATTGAATGTTGTCAGTTGTGAAGTTAGAAACCTGAAGTTTTGGGTTGATGAAAAAATACTGAAACTATTAGTTTGAAATAGTTTGTCACGAAACTTAATGTGACAAATCCAATTCTACGCGGGTGAAGCCGCAGGAAACAACTAATTTTATAATGAAAGACAATTTTCATAGTTTATGCCTCAATTTTCAATGGTATATCATGGCCTATTTCCAGTCGTGTTTTTTACCGAAACTGTAAAATCTTCCCAAAGTCATAATCATTTGAAAGTTTATATTTTTCGGGGCATTTTGTCAAAGGAAATTTCGGACTTCGACTTCGACATCAAGGTAAAAACTCATTCCACTTTTGTTTTACCATCTCAAAAAACTTTCAGGCAGCTAGAAATGTCCAAGTTATACGTCGTATCTGCTCAAAAATATAAAAAAACCTTTTGAAGTTGAATCCGAAAGTTATGGATATTTTTTCCTTTTTCGTACGAAACCTTTCCTCAGAATCATGGATGGAAATCGAAACTCTTTTAATGAAATTATAAACATGAAAAAACTCTATTCAATTTCCTGGATATTTCTCATAATATTGAAAGACGGAAACGAAGCGGGATGAAAAGAAAAATATTAATAAAAGAAATCATGGAAAGACGCGAAATGAAATTATATTTGCATAATTTTTCCTGCTGCTTTCAGTTTGCCGAGTGACGAGTTCATTCTATTTGACTTTTGTTTTTTTAGTATCAGCGTTGGTCCCCAGTCCAAAATGAAATTTACATTCAAATGAAAAGTAAGGATAATGGGATTTGACACTGAGTGAAATAATCCTTTCTATAATTCAATATAATTATCAATATCCAGCTTACTGAAATGAAGGTAGTGATTCTTTCAGCCTATATTCGGACATTCACAATATATATTTCATTAGTTCGAACTTCCATCGTCTAGTATAATATAAATTGATTTGAAATCCCTGAAAGAATCTGTATACAAAATAAAAAAAAAAGATTAGCTGAAAAAAGCAACAATTATATTAAGCAAAAAAACTCAAATTACAATGAAATAAAATACAAGTAACAACCAAAAAAAAAATATTAACAAGAAATGAAATTACAAACCAAATTATTCTAAACCAAGTTATTTAACGACGTTTCGATTGTTGGTATCCACAATCGTCTTCGGGTGGAAGCAACAATTATATTAAGCAAAAAAACTGAAATTACAATGAAATAAAATACAAGTAACAACAAAAAAATATTAACAAGAAATGAAATTACAAATCAAATGATTCCGAAACAAGTTAATTCACGACGTTTCGATTGTTAGTATCCACAATCATCTTCGGGTAATTTTTTTATTTTCATTTCGTGTTAATATTTCATTTTTTATTTTTAGGTTGTTACTTGTATATTATTTCATTGTAAGTTCAGTTTTTTTGCTTAATATAATTGTTATTTTTTCAGGTAACTTTTTTATTTTCCACAGATGCTTTCAGGGATTTCAAATCAATTTATATCATAATAGACAATGGAAGTCCGAACTGATGAAATGCACCATGAAACATTGTCAACCACTTTCAAACATCCATAATATACTTCAAGAAAGAGGTGAATGATATTCAAAAATATATACCCATTGCGTTTCAATTAATGGGATTCTGATATAATATGGAAAATTCAAAATTAATTTATAGTATGCCGAATTATTGTATTCAAATTGTTTTGTATTGTATTGTCATGATGCAATATTCAAAACACTTTAGATAACATGTAACGTACCATGAAACTTCTCATGTTTCCATACCATTTTGTAAGTGATATAAAAACATAATAAGTTTTATTTCTCATTATGATGATTTATTACCTATTAATGGCTACATCCACCGTTTTAGCAGTTATTTCTTCATTTCGCAACATATATGAGAGGTATATGAGATATACAGGATGTTTTCTTACTATGGTACGAAATTTCAGAAAGTGATTCATAGGTCGTTTTCAGAAAAGAAGTTTTCTTGAATACGAGTCCGGAGTTACCTCGTTTCTGAGATACAGAGCTTTGAAGTAAAAAAAACGGTATTTATAAAATATCATAAATATCTTTACACCGATATGGATGAAATCTGCTACAGATATTCAAAGAAAGAAGTTTGAAAAAACGGTATGTACAACATATAATAAATATCCTCACACTAAGGTCGGTCATTCAGTTCACGGGTTCCCTCAACGGGGAGACCTACCTTGAAGAAACTCTGAACAAAGTCTGGAAAAGATCCAATTTCCTAAAGGCTCTGAGAGGCAAGCTTGATAGACCCGGGACTCTTTTACACATGTACGAAATGTTCAAAAGACTTCGATCTTCGACTTTAAAGCCACGATCTACTGCACGCTCTCCCAGAGACGAACCCATCGCATACTAAGATACCCCTCGCAAAATGTATATAACCGAATGGATATTACCCTAATCAACTTGAGATTTCAGGAAGTACAAGGATGATACGCTGCGAAAGCCATGAGAAGCAACAACACCGCTGCTATCAGCACCCTCATCATCCCTTGCACGCTATATGGAAGAGCCAGAAGGATACCAAGGAAGAAGCTCCCATTCCCTGCTAGACATACTCCTAGGAGCAGTGCAAGACCCGACGAAGCAAATCCAGGACATCCTTGAGAAGTACCCACTGACGATCAGATAGAGGACAGCGCATTACCTGAAACACCCCGGAGTCTTAAGCATACTTCCACCAGTCCAATAAAAACCCAAACCCTCAAGAATAACCAGAGCTATGGACCCAGACTCTCCAACCAATAACGCAACAACTCTGATAATTTTGATTTAAATAATTCGCAAAGGGACCCAACCCTGAAGAGGCATAAGCCTATAACAGGGCCCCCCTTATTTCATTATACCTGTGTAACTCATATTGTCAATCCACAAATGAACATCGAAATAAATTTATGATCACATCGTTTTGGTTGAAATTTGCTACAATTATTCGAAGTAATAAGGCACCTATTTAGCCCTGACTAGATTCAAATTATCAGGTCCAATGGAGTCTCAGTTGGCATCAGAGCCAACAATAGTGGAAAAAAATACGACGCTGACTTTTATTGTAGGTTTTTTTTTCTAAATTATTCAACTGAAAATACAATTTTTTGTCGGTCGGAAACTGGGAGTTCTAATAAGAATGCAAATGGTGGAAGACCAGAAACTGTAAAAACGCCTGAATTAGAAGAAGCTATAATTGATGCGATAGAAGAAAATCCTTCGGATAGTACCAGGAAAATTCCACTGCAGCTGGAAGTTAGCTCAAAAACCGTATGGATAGCGAGTTCGAGCTCTATCGACTCCGGATTTTCACCCAAGATTGATGTTTTGCATAATTCTTCACTGAATATTCTATTTACAGACGAAGCAAATTTTTCATGAGATGCTACAATGAACTTTCACATTGGCCATTTTTGGGCCGACGAAAATCCCCACGTTATTAGCAACAATTTTCGCTGAAAGTTTGTATAGGAATGATTGGTGACTACCCAATTGACCCATTTTATTCTTTTAGCAAGAAGGTCAATCCTGAACTTTTTGCAAGTTCATTGAACCCATTCTGTTGAAAGAAATGCCAGTACTTGTAAAAGGCAACATGTGGTTTATGGACGATGGAGCTTCAGGTCATTTTAATGAACTTGCTTGTCGACATTACCTACTCTAATCGCTGCACGTCTAGTGCAGGACCTTGAAACTGGCCAACTCACAGTCCTCATATGAACCCTTTATTATTATATCAATAGGGTCATCGGGAAGCTCTTGTTTATACAACTCCTGTACTAGATCGAATAATTGACAATTGCAGTGCCATAAGAAATACTCCAGGTATTTTTCAACTTGTCAAACAATCAATGATTAATCGATTGCAGTCGGGTATTTTATCAGACGATGGAAATTTTGCTCATTTACTTCAAGGTCGAAGTTATTCATTATTTACTTTAGGTTTTTATTTAATGTTGTCCATGGATAGTTCTTCGATGTGATTTTTTTTTTCGCAAAAACGATGCTTGATATGAAGGAAACAGGCGACGAAAAAGTTGTATTTTCAGTTGTTCAATCTAAAAAAATAATAAACTACAAAAAAAGTCAGTGGAGTTCTTTTTTTCTATCTCAATATCTCAATATTGTTGGCTGTGATGCCCACTGAGACGCTACTGGACCTAATAATTTAAATCTAGTGCGGACTGAAGGAGCGCAAAATTTCAACTGAATTTGTGTATCGACAGTTATAATATTTTATAAATATAATTTTTTTATACCCCAACAAAGCAACTTCGGGCATATTATGATCATAGGAACGATCAAACGAATCACCCTCTGAAGTTTAGTACCGTATTTAGAAAACACCCTGTATATGAGAGGTAATACCGCGAAAACGGTCTGTGGGCGATATTCTCGAATAATTTCAGCATGGAGCTTGCAGAAATATCTGTCAGATATGTTTCAATATTCAGCATGGTATTAGCCGGGAAAGTAGATGTTTGCCGGCAGGCATTTACCAGAAACTAGTAAGTGGATAATTGGAAGAGATGCATCTTTCATGATTGTATTCGTCATGACATGTAGCAGAATCCATCCACCTTTAACCAGATGATTTTTTGCAGGAAAAATGTCGAGTCGAATGGGAATTCCATCTCTCCACCAATGGTGGTGTTACTCGAGCACTACCAGTATGTCAATTCACCACTGAGACCCATTAATTTGATCTCAAACTGTCACATCGTTAGTTCTATACCCAGTAGTCTATTAAATTTGCAACAGTTTCTCTTACTATACATATTTTATAAATTTGAAAGTGAAGGAATATTGAGCATTGCTTTCGTTATCAACCCTTCCATGATGGCTTTTATATATTTCGAAATTTCATATAAATTCGATATTAGTAGGTATATATTTTTTAAATTGACTTTATCCAACTCACATCTGCAGTATTCAATTTGGTGACCTCTCTTGATGTAAGGAAAAGGATTGTTTCAGGATCATTCACGTATTCATTTGCTGTAAAGAAATTGTTATACAGAACATTACTATTTATTATGAGTTTAAGATAACTTTGAAAATGCTATTGAGACGAGAAACACGAGTACCGAGAAATTTGATAAGCAGGAATATCTGTCGAATATAATTCGATGTTTATCGCGGTTTTAGCCAGGAAAGTAGTTGTTTTCCGGCAGCCAATTGCTTACTGTGTAGGGTTGTTGGAAGAAATGAATGTTTAGAATTTATTTGAGACAAATACATTTTTTCAGTGATATAATGTCATTATTTGATTTCGGAGGCTTATAAAATTATTTTTCTTCAAACATTTTTTCATGCATTCATTTCTATTCGCTTCTTTATACTATATATTATTATACTGATGACATATGATCGTCATTTTCAATTTCAGTTTCATTTTTTAATGAGAATCGGTATACTACCTTGTGAAAATGTATTACATCATAGTAAAAGTATTGATTAGTTCTTTCTGAAACATGAGTACAGCGAGGAACTAATAAAAATGTCTTCCTCACCGAAATATCTGACACCAAAAGAAACGTTTATGAAAACACGTTATTAAAAAGTGTAAGATGAATACAGGAAGTCTGGAGACAGTTATATTCATAAATATAGCGGAAAATAAAACCCTCCCACTTTAAATTAGAATGAGGCCATATATCTTTCAGCGGAGTAATTCTACTCATATTTTACTCATATTTAATTAACGTTAACACTTCATTATAGGTCATATATTCAGAAACAGCCTGGAAACAGTTGGAAAGTTACAGAATGTCAGTTTGTTTGTTCCACATATCACACAGCTAAATATTTCCAAATGTATTTGAAAGTTTCATGCGCATGAGATAAGTGTTTTATTCGTGTTCTTCATCGGGAAAAACTTTATGGAATATAATGAATGCTTGTCGATCTTTCGTGATTTTATTTGTCATGTCATGTAGCAGAATCCATCCACCTTTAACCATATGATATGTTGCAGGAAAAATATCGAATCGAATGGGAATTCCAACTCACGATCAATGGTGGTATAACTCGAGCACTACCAGTATGTCAATTCACCACTGAGACCTACTAATTTGATCTCAAACTGTCCCGGGAGAACACTATTCTCCCTCCGGTGCCGGCTGTGGGTCCAATGGGCTAACCACCCGGTGGACCCAACACTTGGTGGGTTCCTAGCAATCGAGGAAGGAGCCCCTACAATCGACTAGCTCGGAGAAGTCAGAGGCAAGGTGGTGGTGCTCATAAGGATGATTTGCCTACCGATGACAACCCTGGCAATGAAAATGGACACTTCAAGTGGACGCATGAGCTAAGAGATAGCCTTATGCATTGCTACGATAGTAGTGATCCTGCACGAAGAGTGTTCACACATCCAGAAACACATCCGGAGCATGCCGCTTTTTCCGCCCAAAATCTTAGGGATTACGTAGCGTATCTTCGGCAGCAGGGCTATATAGCTCCTCCCCAGCCTGCTAACGAAGTAGTAGAAGTGACAGTTCTACCACCCATTGACACGGCTAGAGAGGAGACTCGCATCATGCCTCCAATGGAGTCAACCTGAATACGCAGGGCGCTCCACAGAATGAGGGCCCTGAAGCCACAAGAACTGGCTTGTTCGGATGCGGAAGTTCATAGTTTTCTAACAGAAGAGGCTGACAACTGGCAAATCAACACCGCTGTGTATAGCGTCGTCCAAAACATTCCCGGCCTTGCGGTTCGGAAGATTGAAAGGCATATACACAAAATGGATGCTAAGATCACGTCAGCGAGACAACACGTGACTCGTATCCAATGTCCAATAGGCCTTTCACACCCGCAGTGCGGCGTGACCATCGTATCCATCACACTTCAAGTCAAGGCGTGCTGCTGTACACGAAAAAGCACTGCCTTGATAGCATACGAATGCTAGTGGCTGCTAAGGTGTCACTAGTGAGGCGAGCGACAAGTATCGTGGAAAATCTTAGATTCCGTGAGAAACCTTCTCACTT